>QVRM01002848.1:1427500-1652500 GCA_003439945.1 Dermanyssus gallinae
GACAACCTTCGCCGCCTTGACTCAGTGGCGGCAATAGGCTGCCTAGGATACACAAAGATCTTCATCCACGCTAATTATCATCGTAGGTAGATTCATTGTAGGCAATTGTATCAATCGCCCTTAGCCGTAAGTATATGGAACGCGGAACGAAACTTGTATGAAGACGCAAAGCGTTGTAACTGTGCAAAGTTTGGTAACTTTGCTGTAAGCTAATCGATCGATAACAAGTAGCAGCGCTACCCGTGCCCCCGATATACGCAAGTATTGTACATTTAGTAGTAGGGAAAACTGGAAGCCATGATGATCATCTAATTGTCAGTTGAAAATGAAAAAAACAATATATATATATATATATATAGAGAGAGAGAGAGATAGACGGATAGAGAAAGAGGGGGAGAGAGAAATACACGTGAATGAGGCAGATTAAGACGGCATTGTTGTCGAACTCAATACAACAGCATTTCGGCCTTTTGAATATTTTCTCCTGGCCAACAACGCATGCTATCCACTAGGTCGCTCGCGCAGGTACTTCTCAGCTGAAGAACGTCGCTGACTTATTCGAACTCTCGTCTTCTTCCTGCGCCGTCCAGTTCGATGACGACGACGACTAATGACCCTTGAACAATATCAGAAGGGCAAAAATTCAAATTTTAGCCGCCAAAGGCGGGGATCTTTGGCGGCAACTTTGAAATTAAACTCCTGCAGGCGGGATAAGTCATGATTTTGCTCTTCGTGTCGCCGCTCCATTGAGAAAAAGAAGGACGAGGAGAAACCGGAGGAGCACAAACTAACGGTCGAACCAAAGAAGCAAGCAGGACGAAACGAAACATCGAGGATAGTATTAAGCGATGCCTAATGAGATATGCCATGAGTGCCCCTCTCTCATTAATGTGAAAAAAAAACGAACCCACGAATGCTGTAGAGGCAGCGGTCCAGCAACGAGAGTCACAGGGTACATACGCACCGCCCAGCGATATTGGGCGGAGGCCTAATTGGGTGTTGGGTTCTTGCGTACTCCTCATTTGGACATCGGCGCGTGCTTACCACACGAACAACCCTGTACAACAGCGGGACATAGTTGCTGTTGGACATTACTGTTCGACAACCACAGAGCGAAAAAGTAAAAATTTTTAAGTTACTACTGCGACAATGCATTTGGTCAGGACAGATTTTCTTAAATAAATATACTTGAGAAAACTCTACGTATGTAAATGTTACAGGAATATACAATGGACTTACTACGCAAGGGCTTGTGAGAAGCTACCCTCTGAATATATATATATATATATATATATATATAAATATCACCACTTTCCGGAAGAGACGCCTGCGTAAGTATAATATACTCATACGCAGATGTAGACACATATCTACAACTAATTTCAAAAGCATACGTAAGCATACGGCATTATTGTTTCTTATCGGAGCGCAAGTGCCGACGGTTTTAGATGAAAGTAAGCACTGCCTGCAAAAAGCGTAATAAGCTCCTTTTTTGTTGATGCATGAAATGTCATATTCGTCTCTCATCAGCGCTCACTGGAGTCGAATATCGTGAGGACATCGGACTGGCGCGGACCGCCGCGCCGGACCTCTTCTATTCATTCGTCGTTGTCGTCATCGTCGTGTGACTTCACGACGTGGGCATCACAGGCGAGGGCATCACGGGCAAGTTGCGGAAGAGAAGCCTGCCTCTGCCACCAGCAACGATGCCGACCTGCTAATTCCAACGAGATCCTAATTTCATATTAATTCTCCCGTCTTAGATCCGCCCGAGAGGCAGGCAGAGAGGTAGAGAAAGCGAGAGAGTGAAAAAAAGACAGACCGAACGAACGCGAATAACGTATACGCGAGACGCGTCGCCAACGTTAAGGCGCGGCCAGACGAAGTGCTTTGTGTCGGAGGAAGAGCGCACAGAGCCGTGGGGTGGGCGGAGTGGTACAGAGAAACAGAGAGAAAGAGACGGAAAGACGAAATAAAGAGGACTGCGATGGCGGCGGCGGCGGTGGCGCCGCTAAGAGGAACAACTACAACATCTCGAGGCCCAAATCCAGCCCGTCTCCGTCGAGTCGGCGTCGTGTTCGCGATCTACTCAGATCATTAATTCATTCTTTCTTTCGACTGCTCGGTCTCTCTGTTTCCCTCGGTTGCCCTGCTCCTGCCCCCACCTCCCCCCCCCTCTCTCTCTCTCTCTCTCTCTCTCTCTCTGTGCCTTGTTTTCGTCCTCGTTTACTCCTCACAACGGCCATCGTCGTCAGTCACATCGATTAACACTAACGACACGATGGAGATAGTGAGTCCTTTCTCTTCTCGAGTCCTCCGCTGCACAGCTGCAGCAACAACAACAGCAGCAGCCCTAGAGAACCAGCACCGTCAGCCTTCGAACGGGCACCGAGAGTCACGTCTGCTGTTTCCGTTGTCCTCGGGCTATAGCGTATTCCATACGAGAAAAGACAGATTTCTATATATATATATATATATATACTGCAGGCATCATATCTATACACTTTTCAAGCTGACCTTCAGTCAAGGTTTAACCTCCACGGTACTGCTTTTCGCGGGACAGCTTCATAGGCGGACCGCCATAAATACAAATGTGCAACGGTGGGGTTTGAACCTGCGCACCTATGTGCCTCCTCGGGTCGCGAGGCGCAGGCGAATGCACCACGCCACCGGGCTTGACAATCATTTTCTATAAAGATCCATTACTAGCCATTCATCGTTCGCATAAGACCTCATACAAGCAGAGCCAACTGCATAACAAAACAATACACGAGCGGCTCTGGAAACTGAAGACAGAGATCAAGGTACGAACACTTGCCACACATACATGTACGTGGCGCAGTACATCTGCTGTGAGTAAGCATCGATGTCCGCGTGTCTAACATGCCATGGTAATAGCAGTAATAACAATAGCCAATAATAGTAGTAGTAGTAGTAGTGTAATACTTTATTACTTTTTACACACTATATATATAAATATATATATATATATATATATATATATATATATATATATATTTATATATTTGTATGTTGATTCTGTCTCGCACTCTCCCAGTATCTCCCTCTCTCTCTCTCTCTCCCTGTTTCGTACGTTTGCTAGGAGGTGGTGGTCGCCGCGCGCGCAATTAGCACGCAATCCGCCATCACGATCAGGCATGCGAGGCGTCGCTGAGCCGAGCCGAATGAGAGTGACCGACCGACCGAATGCTTGCTTGCCTGGCTGGCTGGCTGGCTGGTTAGTTAACTAAATCTCATCTATTTCGCCGCCGCCGCCGCCGCAGAGCATCGTCCGTCACGTTCTAATTAGAACAGGGCCCCGTTTTCCTACTCCTCCGGGCTCCCCTCATCATGGCTTCCTTGCCTGTCCCCACACGAACTCTCCTCCTCTTCTCGCCTTATCCTCCACCCAGTCCGATACGACAGCTTCGCCTCCCCTTCCCTCCCCACACCATGACACATCACACTACAGATAGACACACAGATCGACCGACAGAGAAAGACAGCTATACGGAATATACGCAGGCAGCAGCAGCAACATCAACAGTAGTGGAAGGCGTAATTACTACCGCGCACTGACGCACAAATGATATATATATATATATATATATATATACTTGATATTTGGCAAAACGTAAAGCAATTACACACGCACACGCAAATTATATTTATATATATATATATATATATATATATATATATATATATATATACGTGCGTGTGTCTGTATTACATATGTTATTATTATGTATTACTATTATATGTTTGGGCAGCATTTAGGCTGCAAATAAGCTGAAGCCCTTCGTCTGTGTTGTGTTGCTGCCGATGCAGTTCGAGAAGACGTTTCAAGCGCCTTGTTCCAACGCCAACGGCTTTCTCCAGCCATTGCGCGGGCGTAGATGAATGCCCGCCCTGCTAGTCGTGGTGAGTCTAGCCCTCGGCTGCCCTCGCGGCAGGTCCTCATCGGCGGTAACGGCAACCGCAAAGCCATCACAAGGATAACAACAATAACAACAGCAGAAGCAGCAACAACAACAGCAGCAGCCCAGTAGTTAGCTGAAGACCAGAACTTCTCCAGTACACTACCGAGTCAGATCTCGTATATATATATATATAGTGTATGTGTGAGCGCGTTCGCGGTATTAGCGTACGTTCATGAGTAAGTGTGTCTGTGTGTGCACGTGTGTTCTTTCTAATTAAAATATTAATTAAGAGAGAATAATACCAGACGAACAGCGGCGGCGGCGGCAGCAGCAGCAGCTCAATATTATGAGGCCGCACGGCCGCGCGCCGCTAGGGCATTGCGACGGACGGACGAACGGACGGACCGACGAACGGTCGGTCGGTCGGTTGGCATGGGATGGCACCCACGAGCCGAGTGGAAGCAGGCGGAGAAGAAGAAGAAGCATGAGGAGGAAGAGGAGAAGGAAAACGGGGAAGCGAAGCCGGTTCGAGGGGCGCGCGCGGCAGGCAGGCAGATAAACCTCGTTAGTCCTCCCGGCCCGCCGCCCTCAACCAATCTCCCCCCGCAGGCTTGGCCGCCGCGCCCCCGCCGCTCCAGATCCCCCTCACCCCAAGCCCAAGCCCAGCACGGCCATCCACCCCCGCCCGCCCCTCGTCGACCCTCACCCGAGGTAAGCGCCCTCTGGTGGCGTTATCTCGACAGACAGACTGCCAGTAGTGGTTGGACGTTGTGGTGGTGCTACGAGAGATCTGCTGTTACGACGACTACTACTACAACTACTACTGCTCTGGCCTAGCTTCGCCTCATACATACATACACCCAAACAACCACCCACCCATCTACCAACCCTGCGGAGGGGTTTTTCTGGCCACACCATCCAATCGGCGTTTGGATAGTCCCCCCTACGACGTCATCCCCGCCTTGCCATTGCCACAGCAGGCCCAATGCGCCCCCGCCCCGCTTCCTATACGCCCCCCTATGCGTGTGTATGGGGGGGGGGGGGCCCAATACACACGCATAGCCGTATGTATGTATCTGGGGGGTGTATGTACTACGATGTATGTGTAACAACTGTACGTCGTCTGGCGTGCATGTGTGACTCCTGTGTTATAGTAATGAACCAATCACACAAATGGGACCCCCATCTCCCGCTGCCGCCCCCGCCCCCCAGCCGTCACTCAGGCGGCGACGGCGTCTCCTCCTCTTCTTGGGTTCTCTCGCTCTCGTTTGCTCTGCCTCTATCCCGCTTCTATCTTCAGACAGCCCCAAAGCCATGCTGCCTCTCTCTCTCTCTCTCTCTCTCTCTCTGTTACCCGCCGCCTCCCCTCGCCTAGCGCGGCCTTCTCCCTGCAACTTCTCAAGGATACACTGCCACCATCACCACCACCACCACCACCAACAACAACAACAATAAGTACAATCATCATAACCACAACTACGACGATAACAGCAACAGCAGCAACAACAACAACATCAACAGCAGCAGCAGCAACAACAGCAACAGCAACAACCCACGCCGAAGCGCGGGACAGTCTGGGTCGTCCGACGGCACTACCAGGATGGTAACCGACCGCTGCCGCTGTTGGTCCATGCCGACCATGTCTGGAGTGGCTGGTTATTCGACAACGACCACTCCTGTTAAGGCAAGACGACCGACGGTGCCGATAACACGGTGCCAAACCACCATCTCGGAATGACTTTGGTGCGACGTGGTGTAACCACCACCACCACCACCAAAAGCCATAGGATCGGCGTCATACGCTCACACGACGAGTTCGACCCACCGACCAACTGACTACCTGCCTGACTGACTGAGTGAGTGGCAGAGAGTCGCAGCACTGCTCATCTCTATTTCCTTTGTTCTCTTCAACGAACCTCCATCCGTTCTCTTCTCCGTGTTGTCGTTTCGGCGTGTTGCCTGCCGCCGTTCGTTGACGAGACGGCGGGCCGGCCGACGGACGCCACAACACAGTTGTTGTTCCTCCGAAGAGGCGCAAAGTGATGGAGAACTCTAGCCGATGATGCGGACGGGGGCGCGTGCGCCCCCGCCACCGCCTCCTCAAGATACCTCGTCGTCATCGACGACCAGCACCCGCCGTGTTGTTCATTGGTGGGCGCCGAAACGTCAGAGACTCAAAGAGAGATAGAGGGAGGGAGAGAAAAGTTAGAGAGAGGCGGCGGCAGAAATATCCGTAATGGGGACCACCAATACGATGGTGCCGTTTGTATGGGGATAATAGTCGCTCCAGGCGGGCTGGACGCCCGACCAAACACCGCTGATGAGCCTTGGCTTGATCTAAAGATCTGAGAGAGAATCTTGCCGGCAGTGGGAGCGTGGCGGAGCTGGACGATATCGACAAAATGTCGGGTAAAAACTGAATAGTTCGGGGGCCCGGGGGGGATCTTAGCTGGAAACTATCGTTTGGTGACCAAATCTCACCTTTTCTGCAAACCAGCCAGATTTGTCTTCATAATAAGACACCGTCGATCACGCCCAGTTAGCGCCAGCCACCGACTAAAGGAGATTTTCTGTCAGCGTGGAGCGAATGTCGCCATCGTCGTCGTCAGCTGTCATTGCGGCAAACACCCAGAAATAGACACTTGCTTTTTTGATAGGTCGAAATCAAACGAGGGCTGAAATATACCAACGAACAAACGAAATCGGCCCTGCTCGCATTCGAAGGCAGCTACGCAGTCAGATGGTGATCACGAGCTTAACGATCTAGTAGGAAAAAATGATCTACGCAGTAGTATAGGCTGCTACCAACGTAGATACTCGTAGATGGTAGACGGCTTCAAGGCGAAGTTGTGTCGACAAAGTGCAAAATAACTCAAAGCAAAACTAAACAAGCATTCTATACGTCTATCAGTGAGAATATAGAGAGAAGGAGCGGCCGGCGAGCAGCAAAATCATTTTGTAGATCGTCGTCGTCGTCGTCGCCATCGTCTCTGGCTGGCTCTCTTCCCGTCGGTCGGTTGGTGCATTTGTCCCGGTTGGCTGGCGACGAGACCCCACAGTCAGCCACAAACGCAGCACCAGTGCAGCTATAGCGGGCAATAGCACGAGGCCAACAAGGCGGGGGCGGCGATGGAGACGACGACAACGACGACGACGGTAGCAGTAGCAGCAGCAGCAGTAGTAGAAACACGGCTTGCACCGTGAGGAAGTGAGCAAGGTGTCTATCTATCAGCAGTGGAGCAAGGGCACCACCGCTACGACTTGCCCGCTCCAGTTCTCGCAGGATGCATACACGTGGGCCTCGATCGTTGGTGGTTCGAAGATTACTGCCGCCTGTAAAGACCTGTTGACGCTCATCGTTCGATCTTCAGTCGACGACTTCTTTCTCTTTTTCTTTACAATCTTTTCGTTCTGTGCTGCTGCTGCTGTTGCTACTGCTGCTAGCCCGCGCAGCGAAACAGAGATCCTCCCATGTTTGCACCTACATCCAGTTGATCCAGGGCCATTCGCCCGCTGAGTGAGTCGGTGAGTGTCTTCACTTGCTTCCAGTTGTTTTTTGGAGCACCAGCCAGCCGTCCGACATGTAACAATTTGTATCCATCCAGTTCTATCGACCCATAAATTTGTCCTCGATCTATCTATCTATCTAGTTGTCTACCCATCCATCGAGTAAATGCGGCGGATATCCGACGTCGGTGGCAATACGCAATTGTGCACCCGCATTCCAAGGGGCTTAGCTCCTCAATTCGTAGCTCATCTTCACCTATCGTGTAAGCGCACACTCGCATACATGTTCTCCATACATACATACGCCGCACACGCGCCGCGCACACAGCGATGCACTGCATCACTGGACCCACCTTCTGGACACCCCCGCCCCCCTCCCCTACAAATGCACATCCTTTCAGCGTCTATTTCCGCTTACATATACCGTATACACTACTACTATTACTACTATTACTGCCTATTTCGCCGCCTTAGCTGAATCTTCCTTCAGTAGACGAGGTCGGTCGATCACCGCCAACCGGCAGCCTGCGTGTCTTCTCATAGCGGCGTGCCTTTGCTGCTGCTGCCGCTTCTGCCGCTTGCCAAGAAAGGGGCGCGTAGACTTTTTAATAAAATACACTTCAACTCACCCCGTATCCCCTTGTTTTCGGCCAGCCCCTCCGTCTGCCGACCTCGCCCGTCGTCTCCAGCCTCGATCAACCCCTGCCCTCCCCGGGGGGGGGGAAGGGGATGCCTGCTTGCCTAGCTAGAGCGACAGCTGCGCCCCCGCCGCGCGCTCTACGGCCGGAAAACGGAGGGGCGTCGACATCGAGGAGGGGTCAAAGGAAGAGATGGGGGGGCAGAAACAGGGCCGGGGCCGGCACATAGCGAAGACGCCGGCCGACGGGAACAGTACAATATCGGGCAATAACATCGCCGAAATGGCTTGCCCGAGGCGACCGACCGCTGCCGTCGAAGCCGCCGCCGCCACCATTACCATCACCCGTGTTGGGACAGCCACCTTGCGCCTCATAGAGGGCGCTCATGGCAGGGTAGTGCTCTTGGCGGACGGGCGGGCGTTCGGGGGCGCGGTATGGTTAGGGGTCCCTGGCTGTCCTGGTAGTAGCGGCCAAGGCGGCGAATAGTCGACGGCGCGGGCTCTCTTCTATACAAGAAGAGGAAGATGAAGAAGAGGAAGAAGGAAGAGAAAGAACATGGCGAGCAAAGCACGGCCAAGCGGCGAGAAGGAGGAAGAGGAGGAGGAGGAGGACGAGGAGAAAAAGCTGGTGGGGGTAGTGGAGGTGGTGGAGGGATAGGGGGGCGCGCGCGCCCTTTACACGTTCCTCCGTTCGCTCGTCCGCTCACTCATTCGGCGGAAAACGAACTAACGGGGGGGGGGCGTGGGGAAGGGGGCGCTAAGGCGCTCGCGCCGACTGATGTAATGTTACGATTTAGTTGCGCCGAGTTGTGTGGACGCCGACGATACAAATAAATGATCGATTCGCTCACTCATTGCTCGACTACTCCGCACCGCAAACAGGCTACATCCCACCGAGTGAGCATGGATGCATTTGTTCGTCTTTGCTACCTACCCACGACGAGGTGTACGAGTGTGCTTGTGTGTACGACTTTATTTCCTTGTCGTCCTGCTTGCGTTCCTTCCGATCGTTGTTGTTGCCCCAATGGTGACTGAGTGACTGACTCTTCGGCGTTGTGCGGCTTGCGTTCAAGAAACCGTAAGCAAGCATGATTGCAGATCGGCTAGCCCTATTACGATCATCGCCCTTCCCCCCTCTTCAACGCAACACAGCAGCGGCAAAGTAATTATAGTGATAAAATGAGTAGTATCGCAATGTACCACCCGATATAAGAAATACACGAGGCAAAAAATAATTTATTACACTTATAAATGGAACTGGCCTCGCTTGACGTAGATACATGGCGTATATATATATATATATATATATATATTTGGTGTTAGCAGTCGAATCCGTTCAACGGTTTGGTAACTAATGAAATCAAACATTATATATATATGCTTAAATTATTTAGGTTGCAATTACGTCTCCACGTACGTTTTCCAAGCTACATTGAGAGTCAATTAAATAACAGTCAAAACGGATAACAAAAACAGCAATTTTCTTCCAATTGTAATGATAATTTCACATTACTGCGCACTCGTTGAATCGCACACGAGTTTGCTACTGAACGTAAGGTAGACATCCGATATTAATGCAGGATGGATTGTGTAAGCTTTCACTTCGTTCAACGAGAGATAACACCAAAGGTGCTGTTATCCAGGAAAATTCTCGGCAAAGGATACTTCTCGCAATATATGTTTAATACCACCACCGGAATATAATTTTAATAACCACTGGCGCAAGATGATAAATTCGAAGAAGAAGCAGCAGCAGCTGCAACGACAGTAAGGAGATGGCCGTATGATCAAGGTTACAACATCAACAACGGCAATAAAAACAATGGCGAACATCCTTTAATAGCAACGCTAATTAAAACGCAACAGAGATAAGCCGCCTGCTAACTACGTATTTATCCACTACTTAGACTTGTTTAGAGCCTCCATTCATTAATCTAAAACTATAATTTAGTTTAGCAACGGTTCAATCAAATCAGCGTTTAACCAAGATTGTTCAGAAGCAAATAAATTACTTTCTAGTTTTTGACCGTAGCATGTCGATTCTATCTACATACGAGCGTCAGCAACTACGAAATATTAGATAAATCAACGCCTAGGTATTATTGTTCGGAAGCTATTTTTCAATGTTATACATATTATTACTTCTCAGTGTTTCCTGAGAAGGAAACACTGAGAAGTAATAATCTCAGTGTTTTCACATAACACGAAAAAATTTAAAATTACAGTTAGTTAATTATTTTTAGTTGCCGACACTAGCGCATTATATATATATATATATATATATATATATATAAATATACATACTACGCTAGTGTCGGCAACTAAAAAATAATTAAATAACTGTAATTTTGAAATTATATATTATATATATATATATATATATATATATATATATATATATATATATATATATATATATATATACATACATATATTCTTAAATGTAAGCGATCTGTGCTGCGCTTAAGTGAATGATAAAGCTGCGTTGAACCTAACAATTTTATTGTCACTGTCATTGTGCCGTGCTAGCTGCAATGCAGTTATTGTTCTTGTCGTTGTTATTTTTGCTGCTTCCGCTGCTGATCGCCAGCAGATTGTAATGCTTGATGAGAGCGCGTACAAGAAGAAGGCGGAAAGGTGAACAGTCAATTAGTGTTCGGAGACGACACCAACTGAAAAGTACTGCCGACGACGACGACGACAACAACAGCAGCAGCAGCAGAATCAAAATGACGGCGAGCAATCTCCGCCAGGCGCGCGACGGCCTCAGGCTTCGGTCCTTCGATCGCGGTGACGTCCTATGGTTAGGAACAATAGGAGGCCCCTAAGCTTAGCTTATAGCTAGTTCTATGTCTGGCGTCTTTCCCTAGCTTGTTGTTGTTGTTGCTGTTGTGTTGTAGGTTAATGTTCTCCTGACATTCAGAGAGACAACCCAGATACATACACACCCTTGCCAACTCAACCTACATCCACCTACCCACTCAATCCAATCTGGCAGGCCGCGGCTACTCTCTCGTTGGTTGGCTTTTCTTGGCATTCTTGTCCTCTCCATGCGCTCATTTTCTGTCAAACGTTCTGTTCACGTCCGCGCGTACCCAAACAGCAGTGATTGTTGGTCGCCATGTTTGTTCACCTCTTCGTTGCTATCTCTTTTTTCTACGTTTGTTGTCTGTCCGTTTCGTGACGACAATGTTGTCGATTGCAGTGCTTCTCTCTCAAGTTTTCGCTCTCTCGTTTTTAGATGATTGAAATATATGTTGTTGCAACCGGTATGTTCAAGCGCATCACTTGCGTTTTACTTCGATGACAACCATTAGTATACTAACTACGATAACGACGAATACCACTGCTACTACGACCACGAGTGAAGTGAAACTAAAGCAGTCCTCAGGTAACTAGGTATAATTACAGCTACAAAGGCCAGTCGCGTCTGCAGCTCTCAAGAACCTGACAACACAACAACAATACCGAAAACCAGAACAACAACAACAACAATAACCACGACAACAACAACTACAACGACGACAACAATAATAACAACAACAACAGCAAATCTAACCCGTAGCGACTGCTGCTGGGACTGCTTATCACGGCTGCAGCAACAATCGAGATGATAGTCAATAATCGAAAGAAAAGTCATGTCTCTCTCTCTCTCTGTGTGTTACTTTTGTTATTGCTCCTAATGTTGTTGTTGTTGATGTTGTTTGTGTGCGACTGCAGTAGAATATGAAGGCACACGCTATCATCACCACCATTACCGCCTCTACCACAACAACAATAACATCAAGAACTAACAACAATAACACCAAGAACTAACAACAACAACAACAGCCGTACCGAGACAACTCATAGACAAACTAGAGAAATGAATAGTTCAAGCCTGGTGCAACACGTCATCGTTCCTAACTTTTTTCTAGTTCAGCGAGCTAGGAGCGAGCGAACTCCTCTATGATTACTTTTCGCGCGCCTGCCTGTCCTGACGCCTAACCAAAGTGGCGCTAGCCGGTGGTTGGCTGCAGTAGCAGCTTCAACGTTGGCTGGCGGCAGCTCTCGCTCGCGCTGACATTAGCACCACCACCACCACCACCCGAGCCGAGCACCGTCGATCGGTCCGTCCGTCCGTCCGTCGGTCTGTCCGACCGCCCGGTCGTCTGCTCGATCTATCCATTAATTCATCCATCCATTCATTCCATCTGCTGCTTGCCGCTGTTTGCTTGTGCGCTGTTGTTGTGGTTTTTGTTGTTGTTGTTGTGGTTTTTGTTGTTGTTGTTGTCGTCGTCTGGCTAGTGAGCTGGCTCACTAATAAGCAGCAGCAGCAGTAGTAACAACAAGAGTGGCAGCGGCAGCAGCAGCAGCAGAAGTTGTAGCAGTAGAAAGAAACAGCAGCGTCAGCATATTTGTTAGCGAGCGAGCGAGCGAGTTAGCTGTACGGCCGAGCTGGAGGCGACGAGGAGGAGGAGAAGGAAGGGAGGGAGGGAGGGCATCGACAACAAACCGAACAATCATCCACCAAATAACCGACGACAACAACGGCGGGCCGCCGAATGACTGACTGACTGCTTGTTTGGGCAGCGGCAACGGCAGCAACAGCGGCTGTTGCCGAAAAATGATGATGATGAGGAGGAGGAGGAGGAGGAGGAAGGGAAGAGATTGGGGATTGACAACAACAACAGCAACAAGAAATGATGGCGCAAAACAGAAAGGCAGAGAGGGAGAGGGGGGAAAGAGACCACAAATGGGGAGCAGCTGAGATAGGAGTAAGAACGATAGACATAAGAAGGCGAGAGAGAGAGAGAGCATAAGGAAAGGGTGAGGGGAGAGATGGGCCGGTTGGGGGAGGGGGGGGGGGGGGGGCTGTAAATGCATCGTAACAAGGTGACTACTACTACTACTACTACTAGTAAGCAAGAGTGGAGAAGAGGGAAAGAACCACAGAACAGGAGAAAAGAAGAAAGAGCAGCAGCAACACAACAACATCAACGACAACAACAACAACAATGGCGATAGACAATCAGATGAGAGAACACAACAACGAAGGACAACGAGAGAAAACAAAGGCAAACGATAGAGCGAGAGAGAGCGAGAGAGAGAGAGCCAAGAAGAGATACAGCAACAAAACAGCAATCGCAGAATGAAACGACGACGACGACGACGGGTTCCCGTGAAATAAGCGAAAGACGGAATGATTGGGCAGACCAGTAACTAGTACTAGTCGAAGTAGTTACTATAAGTAATCGTAATAGAAGAATAGAGAGGAGATATTGTTGGTGACTGGAAGCGGGGGAAGGGGGCGGGCTGTGTGACGATTTGAGATTTGGCCTGCGTGGCCAGAACGTGCATGCGTTACTGAATGCGAGCAACGACGACAACAACAACAACAGCATGATGATGATGATGATGCTGATGGGGAAACGGTGTTGTACGAGACAAGGCACAGAGGAGTGGGCACAACCCAACAGCAGGTGGTGGTGGTGGTGGTGGCGGTGGGAGCAAATATATGGCCAGTAGAAGAAGAGAAGGAAAAGGGAGAACTGACATTCGTCCGTTCGGCAATGTCGGAACAAAATACAACTCCTGGGACGGACAAAACGCAATACAACGAGAACGGGTGAGAGAGAGAGAAAGAGAGAGAAAGCAAGCAGGAGCGAAATAGGGAACTGGAGGGAAATACATTTATCAGCTGGCTACGAAAACGAATGAGGAAAGATGAAAGCCGAGAGGCAGCGGCAGAGAGCAGAATGAAGAACAGCAAGAACGCAACGCGGAAGCAATAAGGGAAGCTTTAGGGAAGGGGGGGAGTTGGGCTTTTCCGTTAATTGAAATCGAACATAATCTCCAGATAATGACACAGTTCGTTAGCGATGGCATGGCGGCGGCGGCACCGCAGCATCGCCATCGCAGCCTCCGCCACCCCCCACCCCCGTCCGCCCTGTGAGTATCGGCGATGGCCAGGGCTCGTTCCTTTGCTCCTCAGGCTCACCGCAACACCACAATCAACTACGCCACCGCTGTCATCATCACCACCATCAACAGCATCATCATCACCATCAACAACATCATCATCATCACCATCAACAGCATCATCATCACCATCAACAACATCATCATCACTATCAACATCATCATCACCACCACGAGAACGCACCCTCTCCTCGGATCCCTCGGCTGTGCTCAACCTCAAGACGCCCCCTTCCCAGCAAGCCCTACCTCATACATATTCACGTGTGCACCCCCCCCTCCCCCGCGCTCCCATCCCCTCACGTATATCAAGCCAACACAGGGCCACACCACAGGCCAACCTGTACCTTGTCAGAGGGCCATAGAGACAACTAGACGGACCACAAACACACCGACAGATCGACCAATGCGCACGTTCGTTACCTGCCCTAAGGTCTTCCTCTTAGCCTTTAATAAACTCTCCTCGCCCCACTGTGCCCCCTTTTCAGGCGACCTACTCCAGAGTAGTACAGACACCATGCTATAACCGACTGTCGCTCGGTCCGAACTCTCATCTCGATCCCCCCTCCCTACCTGGCTGGGAGAGTTACGAGGTTGTTTGTACTTATATATATATATATATATATATATATATATATACATATACTAAAATACGTTTCCCTAGTAAAATTCGGCATAGATCTGCCCCACAAGGTTGTCAACATTTGTGTGCGCTTTTTCCGTGTAGGTTATCATCTCTCTGTGTGTCTGTTTGAGCATCAGTTCGCGCGGAGATGCGAGATTGTCATTGTCGTCGTGGGTCTATGTGTTCAGCCGAATTCGTCGCACTTTTCGTCGTTGGCAGCAACAACAACAACGATTATCACAGCGAAGACGACGTCAGATGCTGGTGTTTGGTTTGTGTCCAATGTCGTCGATATTCATGACGCAACAACACCTTCTACCACAACAACAACAACAGCTACTTGGAGTATGACAACAACTAAGTTGTTCCACCCACTGTTGTTGCCACGGGCACTATTTCAACAACATCGGCACCAAAACGACCTAGAATGTAGCTCAGCTACCCCACACGACGCTATTCCCTCCCCATCCTCGCAACTCCCTCCTCCCCTCGTCTTGTGCGTCTCGCTCTGATCGTAGCCACTTTGTAGGCTTTGACTAGCCAACCATGACCATGACGACATCGTAAACGTAAGAATAGTGAGGCAAGTAGTAATGGCACCACCAGTACGAGTCGTAGTAGTTGTGGTGTAGTTTTTAATGGTGCTGACACTAACTGTGGGGGTAATTGTGGGGGCGCCGGTGGTGGTTGTGTTAGCTGACATCGACCTATCTATTAATATGTGTATCTATTTATCTATCTACCGACGTATATCTATTCATTTCTGTATCATCTATCTGTTAGCGGCATTGTCGCCAACGTCACTGTAACAACAACTGTGGCACTTGGGCGGTTTGAACGGCTTGGCCGTTGTCGTAGAAAACTGGGCTGGCGCCAGGCGCGAGGCCACGCGAATAGTTAACTAGGTAGGACGTTTTGTCACCAGCAGCAGCAACAACAACGACAACAACAGCGATAATAACAACGACAACAACAGCGATAATAACAACGATAATAACAACGACAACAACAATACGAACCAGCACAAACGACGACATAGACATCATCAACAGCAGCAGCAGCAGCAGCAGCTGCAACTGCAGAGACACTAAATGGAACTGCCACGTATCTTCTGCTACTGCTGCTGCTGATGATGATATTGATGCTGCTGCTGCTGCTTCTGATGCGGACGGCGTCCCCAGCCCTTTATCCCCCCCCCCCCCCCGCCCCCGAGCTCCACCGCCTTCCCGCGGGCCCCTCCGCCCCTCTTTCTGTATTCCCCTTCCGCCGCCACCGCAGCCGCCCCCAGCTTCCTTGGCCTGCTTGCCCGCCCGACCGACCGCCCGCCCGCCCGGCCCCCCATCGTCGGCGTTGTCGTCGTCTCCGCCATCGTTCAAATCCTTAATGATCATTTTGGAAGGCTTTCTGCGGTCGTCGTCGTCGCCGACGACGCCACCGCTCTATCTGCTGCTACCCCCGCTACAACAGCACTGACGACCGACCATCTTTGCTGTCGTTGTTGTTGTCGACGTCGTTGTTGTTGTTGTTGTTGTCGATGTCGTTGTTATTGCTGTTGTTGTTGTTGCTGTCGCCGCTAAAGCCGCTGCAAAGGCAGCCCAAGCTGCAACGCCAACCGTAGCACGAAACGATGGCGGTTCGTTGCCGTTATAATAACCAAAAACCATTCGGCGGTGGCGGCACAACGGCCAACGGAGGAGCTGAGACTGAGCGACAGCCAACAAAACTTTGTGGTCGACCAAAACTGCGGCCTGACTAACTGACTGACTGACGAACAAACGGACGAACAGACACACAGATAGACCGTCTGACTGAAGTTGACGACTAAATGAAGAAGCAGACGACGAAAAGTAGACGAAGAAGAAGAAGAAACTGCAGCAGCAGCGGGATTGGCACCGGTGCGGCTGCCGCCACCGCCGCCGCCGCTTTCGACGCCACTGTCGCTCAAATACGAGTTGCTGCTACTCAGTGCCTTTGGTGCTCCTGCTGCTGCTGTTGTTATTGCTGCTGCCACTATTCCTAAGACAGCAAGCAATTTTGTTCGTTCAATAGTGAGTGAATCGCGCGGTGTTAACGTCAGCGGCGGGCAACATTAGCAGTGACAGCAGCAGCAGCAGTAGAAGTAAGTTGCAGTTGAACTGCTCTGACAGACAGACTTACATCCGGAGCGAAGGTGGCGGTGACGGCACCGGCCTCGAAACCGCCAGTTTAGCGGTGAACAGACAGACAGATATATAGACGACAGACAGACAGACAGATAGACGACGGACAGACAAATAGATAGACGACGGACGGACAGGCAGATAGACTCTATCGACGGACAGACAGATAGACGACGGATGGACAGATAAACGACGAACGGACTGACAGATAGTCGACGGACAGACAGACAAACAGATAGACGATGGACAGACAAACAGATAGACAACGAATCGACGGACAGACGGACAGATAGATAGACGGCGACCTGCAGACAGATCGACGACGACGGACAGACAGGCAGATAGACGACAAACGGACAAACAGAAAATTGACAGACAGATAGACGACGGACAGACAGACAATGAACAAACAGACAGATAATCGACGGATAGACAGACCGACAGTCGACGGACAAAAACAGACGACAGACGGACATGCAGACAGACAGACGACGGACGGATAGACAGACAGACGAAGCAAAAAAATGACGACGACGACGACGGCGACTTGGTTGACGATGACGTCAACCAAGGTTGAATGATTCGTTCGTTCGGTCGTTTACGTTACGTTACTGCCGCCGTTAGTTCACCGCTCACCAAAGTTGTTGCGGCGGCGGCGGCGGCAGCAGTAGCAGCCGCATAGACGGTTGGTTGGGTGCTAGCGAACGCGACTAGGCCACCGGCGGCCACCCGTTGGGTTGCTGCGTTAGATCAGCGTCGTCGTCGTCGTCGTTCGTCGTGATTCGACGTCGACGACGACCGACAATCAGACAGACAGACGGACAGACAGACAAACGGACAGACGGACGGGCGACTGGCTGATCGGCTATGGCTCATGGAGATAGCCGCGACGGCCATAACAACAGCAGCGGCGGCGGCGGCTATGAAGGCGGCGGTGGCGTCGTGGTCGTCGGGGGGCGGCGTTGGCGTCCGACGAACGACACGACACGACCAGCCAGCCAGCATCTCAGCCGGCACCAGCGCTGCAACCAACCAACCAACCAACCAGCCATCCAACAATCCGACCAACCGACCACTAAATACTCCACCAGTTAGTCCACTGCTCCACCACGGACGACCAACCAGCAGCGGCGTCTAGGCCAACAACAAGCGACCCTGCGCGCTAGTAAAATACTACTGCAACAACAACAACAACATGACCGCGGGCGTCACCAACGACCACGACGACGGACGGCAACAACAACAACAACGACAACAACAACAACACAACAAATAGCAGCACCGTCTCGACGAAGGCAATGCCGAAATTGACGACGGACAAAGTAACGAAATGACGACGACGACGACGACCACGTAAACGACGAAAACACCATAGACCTCCATGAAGTCGAACCGTACCGTCGCCGCCGCCGCCGCCGCTGCGCCTAATGACGATAACGACGACAACAACATTAACCAACCGGCGGATCAACTAGGGTGCTAGAGTCGCCTACCATCAATCACATCCCGTTCATCACAGTATGCCGCTGACAAATTCGTCCCAACAATACAATTCGTCACGAACAATATTATTAATATATATATATATATATATATATATATATATATATATATATATATATATATATACAAATAAACACGTGAAAAAATACACAACAATATCTTCACCTTACAAGCAATGCAGCAGCAGCGACGGCGGCGGCAGCAGAAGCAGCTTCAACAACGGTGGCTGCAACGGTACAACAACGGCAACGGCATTACTTGCTTGCTTGCTACGAATACAAATAGACTGTCAGCAATACGAGTACAACAATCAACAAACAATTTCATCGCAATACCAGGGGTGTCATAATAATAATAATAATAATAATAATAATAATAATAATAATAATAATCATCATCATCATCATCATCATGGTCATAACAGCAAAACCACCACCGCCACCACCATCACTAACAACAGCAACTACAACAGCACAAGCGTCAAACCTAGTAACAATCATCATAATGGTAGCAGCAGCAGCATCGGCGACAGTAACAACAGCGAAGACAACAGAGTATATTGGAATCAAAAACAAGACGCAAACAGTGCGCAAACAGCGGCGACAGCAGCAGCAGCAATAGCAATAGCCCAACCAAAACGTTGACACAGATCATAATTATGGTGGTGGTGATGGTAATGATGGTGACGAACAACAACAATGGCGAATATAGAAGAAGGTTTGTATTTTTTCTCCTTATATGAAATGTTGTAGGAATGCATGAAACACACACGCGTTGCCGGCAGCGAACTCACGAACCCCCACAACCCTCCCCTCCGCCCTCCGGATTCCTCCCCACCCCGCTCCCTTGTAATTGTATGACATATTGCCTCAAAAGACGCGCGCAGAAAGAATGCTTCAATAAAAGCGTACAAAGCAAATACATGCGGTTAGCATTAGCAGCAGCAGCAGCAGCAACAAAGCCAACTTGCCAAGAATAACTTCGACAACTGTGTCGAGAGCTGTCGAATGCCAACAAAATCCATTACCAAACAATAATAATAATAGTACTACTACTACTAATACTAATAATAACAGCAACAATAGTGCCGCCAACAACAATACGCGCATGGTGGTGTTGATAATGATGAGACAACAATAACCATTATATGAACGGAGGACGAGCACAGTTGCCGCGCCGACGAGACACAATAACTGTTCTGTCAGCAACAACTACAACAACGCATAGATAGTAACAACAATAATCATGACGTCGTTAACCACGAACGACGTAGCAACAACGTAACATCACTGAGCAACAACGAGAACGTCGTTAACGACGTCAGAAACAACAACAACAACAACAGCAGCAATAGCCTCGAGACTACACCGTAACATTAAAACAACATAATTTAGCAACAGCGTATGTTCAGCAACAGCAACCTGTAACAACAGCATGAGCAGCAGCCACTGAGAGCAACATCACATGTGGCAACACACAATTGAGACGATCAAAAATAACCTCAAACGAGATTAATCCGCTGTTATGCCTTGTCAGATCTAGACGAGGTCGATATAATATACATATATACGCAATTGGTAGAATTGCATATATATATATATATATATATATACGCAATTCGTAGAATTGCTGCGCAGTTATATTATGTATATATCTAGAACTTACCCAGAGAAAATGGTCTTACACCATGTTTCGATTGTAATCTCTAGGTTTAACCTATTTGGCCAGCTAATACCTAGATTCGAATTCACACCCTCCTGCGTGCAAGTAAATATGGTTTTACAATAGCATATATATATATATACATATATATGTACCATCATAACATTTGTAGCAAGGTTGGATAGTTAGGCCAGTGGTAGAGTCGACATTTTTTCGAAGCTGTCTCGTTCGATTTCAACGAAACTCAGGGTGCCGTATAATTCGGACGAACGCACAACTCATACGTCCACAGGTGGCAGGAACGAGTACTGCCGCAACAATAATAATAATAATAATAATAATAACGACAACAAAAGACGACGTCACCCACACCGTCTGCTTCTGCCCAGCGCTCGAAGAGGAAAGAACGATGCTGAACGTCTTTCAGAATAAAGGACGATCAGTGAAAGAACTGGTAGCATGGATGTCCGAAGGCGAGGAAAAGTGGCTGCTGGGAGTGAAAGCGATCGAGAAGATTATGCAGAAAAAAGAGGAACTGGAGCATGAAAGAAAGCGGAGGGAGAGAAGCTGACGACCAGCTCAGCGCTGACTACTACACACACCACGAAGTAAAGTGAAAAACATTTCCGTGGTTCTCTTAAAATAAACTTGCCGTATCACAGTAGTGTGAACGGTCCAAAAAAAAAAAAAAAAAAAAACGACAACAAAAACAGCAACAACAGATGTACACACTCGTCGAACCAGACATCGAAGCTGAAAGCTAGCCAAAGTGCAGGTTGATGCAGGACGAATGACGAAAATGATGATGTCGATGATGATGATGATGATGCTGAAAAATGACCACGAATCTCCATCATTTTTCTCTCAGTATCCGTCCGCTCTCGGCCACGAAAGACGTCTGTCGGCAATGTCCACAGCAATGCGCAACGAGCACGTGGTCCGTCCGTAATCATGTTTTCCCGCCGCTACCAATAGGGAACAGAAATGAACTGCGCATTGCTGAGACTGCATCCAATCACTCACTACCACGTCTACCAGTCAAACTATTACTATTACTACTGCCACTTCAAGGGCTACTTACTGGCTTCGAGTAAAAAAAAGGGCAAGCTCAATTATGGTCGATTGACATCATACGTTTTTTTCTTGTTAATACTCTAACGTATTGTTCTGTGTTCCTTCCTATTTCTTTCTCTCGATCTCTGTCTCTTTTGCCTTGCCTGTGCGGCGCCGACCGAGCCACGCGTGGGTTGGCCGCTCTAACTGTGCATTTGCCTTCGATCTCTGTGTCTTATCGGCACGGTCGATCGATTGCTTCTAACGTAAACCATAATAATGATTGTCAATTAATTATAACCATAACAGAATCACAATGAAAACAACAGCAACAACAATAACAGCGAGGAGAGGCAGCAACATCAACAGCAGCAGCGATGAAAACAACAAGAATGGCACGAACAATGCCATTACAACAATACTAACCCTAATAGGAGTATTCGAATCATTGGAATCGACAATAGCAATAGTCATAATGCCGCCATAATAATTAATTACCACTAATTATAATGTGACTGCAATACCGCTAATCAGGTTCGACATCCAGGTAAGAGAGTCAGGCCGCATTCGTATTCATTTCCAGGCAAAACGAGACAATACAGCAACAACAAACTGTATGCTGCAATCCTATCCTATATCCTTGCCATTCACCTACGCTATCAATTGATTCCTACGCGCAATAGTTTTCTCAATAGTTCTGCGATTAGTCTGCGTTACTAAGGCTCTTTTAATGCACGAGATTGCAATGAGGTCCCGTCGGGCACGGCTGTTCGATCCACATCCAAGTAACGCTAATCCACTACGACGGACGGTAATACTAATCATGATAATTGCTCGGACCACCTTTTCATTTTGAGTTAATTACAACAAAAAGTAATAATCGTAGTAGTAAAAATAATAATAACAATAATAATAATAATAATAATAGTACTAATAATAATGAGTTGATTGATACGAATGGAATGCACATAAGCACATTGTAGGGTTGCTATAATTGCGAGAGGCGTTTGTGTTGTGGCACAGTCACTGTTCCACACGTCATACGGCGCAGAGAAGGCGCAGGATCCTCCGATGATCTCCCGTGTGGCTGTGCCTGCCTGAGAGAGCAATGTATTCAGCAATGTCGTAGTAATCGTGGCCCATCAAAAGAGATGGAAGAATGGGGGGGGGGTGACTATACAAGCAGTGTTCACTTAAATGACAATACTTAAACGAGCATTAAACCACCGGTGTAAGATGCAAGATGAAGCCAATCAAGGCGGGCGACAGTGGACATCACCACCCCCAGCACCACCACCATCATCACCACCACCACCACCAAACCGTATCCGCGATCGCCTCGATCATGTCGGCAGCGTCAAGGAGTCTATAATGGAGTCTAAGTGGCCGACGCGATAATTGATATGTCCGGCCTGTGCGGTCTACTAGATAGATGGATACATGAGACGTAGGCGGTGGCCGCCGCCGACGAGTTGTGATCGATCCGAATTGTGTAGTTAGCTACGATACTAACGACTAATACAACAACTACTACTACGACGACCTAACTAGAGTAGGTTTTTTTGGCGGCTTGCCGATGCTTCCGGCAACTGACTCACCGATGATGCTTCGTCTTGCCTTCGACACAGCAATAACGAAGATGAGGAAGAAGACGAAGAAAAGTAAGAGGAAGAAAGCAAAGACCACGGGGACCACGAAATTGTTGCTACAACAACAACAACCAGCAACAGCAGCAGCAGCAACAACAACAGCTGAAGCCGAAACAATCATAGAACTAATATTAATCTCATATTAATAGCAACGATTCGGCAGCAAGCAATGTCGAGCAGTGTCGATTAGCAAAGACATCTCAGAGATATTATCGCCGCCTCTTACCTCTGGTCTTATTGGTTTCTCACATCGGTCAATCAAGCAATTAATAGATGTGCCCCATCATCTCGAAATTCGACTCGAAATCGTCTGATGAGGACGATCACAGCAACAACAATGTTGATCGAATTCATTGATTCATTCATCTCTCGCTCCGGTTCCGAACCTTTAGTTATGCTTGGTCTAATAATAAATAAAGCCGCCGGCTATATCATCGGCGTTGCGACACAAGTACAACAGCAAACATATAAGCAACTGTAAATTAGTGTTATATTTCATTATTTTTATGCTCTGACAACCACATTTTATACACTCAAATTGCTGGCTAAGATGCTTGCAATTCGACGGTAGCGTCTAAGCGCACCTATTGTCATAGCGTTCGTTCTCCTTACT
Source organism: Dermanyssus gallinae (assembly GCA_003439945.1). NCBI lineage: Eukaryota > Metazoa > Arthropoda > Arachnida > Mesostigmata > Dermanyssidae > Dermanyssus > Dermanyssus gallinae. The sequence goes on from QVRM01002848.1 coordinate 1,450,790, forward strand.
GGATTTATATGAGAACTTTCCCCAGCAGAGGTATGTAGCTAGCGGCGGGACAACGACATTCACCCCGTTCACAACAAGAACCGCCAACAACAAGACCGGGGCTCGAACTTGCGATTGTCGGTCTGTTAATCATGGTTGCCATGGCAACGCCGCGTTTCGAACGGTGCGTTAGTCGCTTAAGCCACCGCCGCTACTATGTATACATATATATATATAGATATATATATACACGCCCAGTTTGATTGGGGCGTTCACGTAAACGCTTTGGTTTTTCTATTTTGGTTTATTCTTACAAAATCATCTCTTCGTGATGCTGTTGTTGTTGTCATCGTCGCCGTCGTCGCCGCCGCTGCTGCTGTTGCTTTTGTAGTTTGTGTGGCTGTTGTTGTTGTTGTTATTGTTGTTGTTGTTGTTGTTGTTTTCACTTATGCTGCTGACGGTGCCAGCGACGACGCTTCTTATGGGACTACCGGCAACGTGTGGCAACAACAAGCATGTGACCGCCTCACAACAAGAACTGGGCCAACGCGAGTCGTCGCTCCTATACTGCTGCTGCTGTTGTTGCTGCTGCCACCACAACCACAGCCACTACCACCGCCTTCATCATCATCTATCATCTATCAACCAACAAACAGAGCAGCAAGACGCGAGCCAGCTTCGGTTCAGCTAGTCCGTCGACGACGACGACGACGATGACGACGAACCAGTATGCCGGCAAACCAGCAGAACAGAGGTATGAATGAATGAGTTGATGGCTGACAAAATGAATGGATCGATGAATGGGTGGGTGGGTGGGTGAATAATAAATTGATGTCGTCTGCTACAGCAGCAGCTGCAGCTGTTGACGTCGTCGTTGGCGGCGCGACCGCCGGACGAACCGACACATGGACAGACCGACAGACAAATAAACAGACATTTGCAGTAAAAAAACAGACATTAGCGGTAACTAAGCAGACATTAGCGGTCGAACGCCAGCCTGAGCCGTAGGCGACGCTCTAGCTCTAGCTGCTCATCTGCCACCACTGCTACTATTGGGCTGACCCCACGTCAACGTTGTTGTTATTGTTGTTGTTGTTATTGTTGATGTTGATGTTACAATAGGAGTGCTGGACGCCATCGATTGGCATATTCGTCACCATCGAACGCCGCGCCCGCCGCCGGCGCGGAATCTGTCAACCATCAATCACCTAGATGAATACGTGGGATGGCGCGGCAATTCAAATCGGAATGATCTGAGATGATGAACCTGAGCCGTCTACGTTTACGCGACAGCTGTACACCGCGCCATCCTCATCATCATCGTGACGAGCGACTTCATTCAACTCGGCCCGTTTCCCAATTCATTCATACATCCATCCATTGATTCATCCAACGATCACCTACCAGTGATTCGAGTGACTAATCGTCAAAAAGGGCTAATCATAAGTGTTATAGTATCAAGCTTAATATGTCGCGGCTCATGCACTAACTGTGATGCACAACTATTCGAACGGTCGACTAAAAGGGCGATCTAATGCGTGTATCTGTGCTTACGTGTTAGATGCATTAAGTGCACATTCGTGTATCCATACATATGGAGTAAAGCACGCGATGCCATCTGTTCTCGGTGAACTCGGACTCACCGGGCATCGACACAACTGGACTCGGGTTGTTCTTAGCGGTGGCTACATCATCAACAGCAGCAGCATCAACAACAAGCGCTAAAAACAACAATAACCGCCAGGGCACGATCTGGACCCAAACCGGATCTCTTCCAGTTCCTTCCTTAGCGGGCCGTAACAGACACGACGACGGTAACAGAAATGGCCGATTTGCACAAAACAAATCGCAAGTTCGATTCCGACACGAATCGACATAGCCATTTTAGAATGATCTTAAAAGTTGCAGATTTGGGTTAGTGTGGATATATATATATATATATATATATATATATATTTATATATAGGCAAAAGAACAAAGCGGACACCTGAGTTTGACATTCACATGGCTTGCATTGCAGGTCGTCGTACGAGAAAGAAAACATCATACATGGACGGTGAGCATAAAGACAAAGTGAACACTCTGGTTTGACATTCACATGGCTGTCTTTTTGGGCCATCTAAAGGAACGTCTGCAGGTTATGTGTTAGAAAAACAATAACATCAACAATAGTAATGAAGATGTTTATGTTGCACACTATACTCGTGTGTCCCTTCCCGAATCACAGTGGAATAGAATACAACTTCACAGGACAACGGCCGTTCAGACACCCAGGCGTTACTTGAAAGAAAACATAGCGTAAACATTAAATCACCTTTATTATTACATGAAATGGTGAGAAACACCATTATGATAGTCATATGTATTGTTTACAGTATGCTTACTTCTGTACGAAGTTTTGTAAATAGGACGACAACCACGACATCTGGTTGCAGAAATGCTAAGTGATTTACATTTACATTTCAATTCGTTTGCTATTGCAAAGCATCCAAACCCCGCCCTCCCACCTGGACTGTTGTTCGACTTTAGCTTACCATTGCAAAATAAAAATATTCGTAGAGTACTATACGCGGTATCTACACTCTAAATCGGACCGTTACAATAGCTGGTGGAGAGCCTTACATGATAATATACAAGACAATAAAACGGCTTCTCGCTTGCCTTAACAAACAAAGTAAAATGGTTGAAATTCGCCTGGCATCCCAGATGGTCCCATAAATGGACTTTTCACGACTATGTACCAACCCTGGCACAATCTTAAGCATGAAGAGCCCCAGCTGCTAAGAAAACGGACAGTCTTCGGACACTACCTACCTGCCCTAAGGAGAGACAGGCGCCGTCCCTACTGTTTCGTTTAAGTGCGCTTAAATTTCCGTCACCGTGTAACGAACCGCAAGGCCAATACACGTAAAACAGTTAGCAAGCTCTAACTGTTGGCCACTGGCAGCTAATCGATCTCCACTCCTGAAGTTCATATCTTTGGTCTTTCTGATGCTTATTTCATATCCCTCCAGAACAACGAATGCCTCTACTATAGAAGTAATGCTCTTGGTGGCACACGCTAGATCGCGATGCACGGTCGCGATATCATCTGCATACATCTCCACCACGGCTTTTTGGTCGGACTCCCGTCGGACGTAACCACCGAGGAACCAACAAGGAAACAGATAAACGAGATGCAGCTTGGCGGGTTACCCTGTGGAATTCCCCATGTACTTTAATCTTCAATACACCAGGCTCACCATTTGCCAGTAATTAGGTGTCCTCATTAAAGAAACTATTACACTCAGCAGAATGTTCTCGTTTCCACTAGTGCGTATCTGACTCCGGGGCCAAGAGGTCTACTATGGTATACTATGACTGTCATCGACAAGACCTTATTTATGTTCTATATTTAGAATTTTATGCCTAGGTTCTACGTCGTTGTCTCCTTGTTTATTGTTCGGTACTTACAGCTCGCGTTCCGTGTGTCTTTACCTCCCTCGCATTCTCTCTCTTTCTCATTCTGTATAACATATATAGACACATTACTGTCTCTTAACAGGATGCGTCATGCCATTAAAAGCAGTTGCGCAAACCTGACCAGAAGCAACAGGGCCCTGCGTAGGGCCTCTACACCAACCACATCGGGCACCATGGTCATGGCCGCTACAACAACAATTTCACAACAACAACAACAACTACTACAACAAAGACGGCGACAACAACAACTACTATGGAAGAACAACAATAACAACAATTTCTCTCAGTGACGACGCGCTACCGTCACCGACTACCAAACGTGGTCTGAGAAGAAGTCTAGTGTAAATATGCGTTCTAATAATGGTGGAAATCGTTGATGTGTAGTGATCGTCGTCGTAGTAGTAGTAGTATTAGTAACCGCTAGCATTTGTTGTAGGAGGACTCATCTTAGTAGCAAAGATGTGGGCAACTTTATTCAATCTTACGAAATCACACCGTGAGGAGCGGCGCCAGTCGACGCTGTCTAGAATTATAAACATTTTTAAGGGGTTCTTTTTAATTCTAGACCATCCTCCGTCCCCTACCGGCTTGGAACTTAACCTGAGGTATATCTTCAATGCACCGAGGGCCGGACATGTTGAGATATCTAGGGTTTCCCTAACAGTCCTTCGTTGCAGCGTGGTCGCTGAAGTCAGTGCTGTCTGCTTACCAACAAACAGCCCCAATAAAAGTCCCAACGATATAATGGGGCTTTCATCAAAACAAGCTAATCTGGCTGTATAAGGCCTACTCGAGTAGTACAACAACAATTACGGCAATGCTGTGTCACTGATGACAGAGACAACAATTGCAGCAACAGCAGCAGCAGCAACAACAACAACATTAAGAGCAAGAAGAGCAACAACAGATACAGCCACCATTAAACAGTAGCAACAAGAAGGCCAATCGCGCACCTACGACGTTTTCGCCTCAGCAGCAGCTTAAACTTAATGCATCGTTGTTGTTGTTGCTAGCAGTAGCTCGGGTTAAGGCTCGACCGACCTCCGCAATGATGAGAAGTAACTTCGATGTGATCATGGAAACGCATGCCTGAGGATGTGGATGAAAAACATTACTAAATGTGGATCGTCAGAGACACAAACACACTTGCATGATACACCTCGATGACAGTCTGTCGCGACTAAAATTCATGAAACCGAAAATAGCACAGCAAGGCCCGTTCTTTGATGCCGTTCAATTCTGCCACAACACATTGCCAAAGTTAAGACACGATCGGCTCTAGGTAAAATAATGTGGCGGATTTATGCATAAAAAAAAACAGATAAAAAACATACACTTGGGTATTCCTTGTCGCAAAAACGCGTCGAACTGCAATAGCGACAACAGTGCGTAGAGCAGTTGGGCACTCTATGTCCTAATCTCAGCTGTTCTTATTTACCATCTCATCTATGCTCTGCGCGTAGCTAATCTCAGTTAAACTTTGCTTCTGATAACGTTTAGCTCACAACTTGGACTTAATTTAGACTTCGAGCAGATTGATACCTATGGTGGTTATTTCACTAGTATTCAAGATATATATTTCAGTAGTAATATGTTCATATATATATATATATATATATATATATATATATATATATATATATATATGAACATAATACTACTGAAGCATATATCTCGAATGCTAGTGAAATAGTCACCATAGGTATCAATATATATATATATATATATATATATATATGAACATATTACTACTGAAACATATATCTCGAATACTAATGAAATAGTCACCATAGGTATATATATATATATAGCAGAATCTTCATGAAGCAACGCGATTAAACAACTTTGACAACAATAGACCTGCTGCTACTTCGACTAGTAAAAGATGAATTAGGTTCGAATCCTACAAGAATAGCTCTTACTAATTAGTTAGTGAATGGTAGTACTTACTGGACGAAGTGGTGGATCCTCGCTTTCTGCCTATGATTCCTGGCGGCGGGCCCGAAACGGGCCGGCAGGCTTGTCACAAATAGCCTGGTATTTAGTAATGATGGAGATTAGTGGAGGGCGGTGCTTGTTCCCGCTGTTGTCGTTGCTGCTGCCGCTGTTGTTGTGGCCGTCACAAGTTGCACAAGAGAAAAATAGGAGATCACCACAGTTGTATTCCTCCAAGTTCACATCAGAAGCAGGCCATCAAAACGTGCCAACGAAATGACGACGACGACGAATACGGATTGAACAACACGATGAGCACAACATCCAGTTGCTGCCCACACGTGGGGGCGTCCACAACGGTAACACCGATGCTGCTGTTGCTTCTGCTGCTGAGGACAGGAACAACAACAACAACAACAATAACAACAACAACAACACCGGCCACAGACAACTGCGGCAACCTCTCAAACACACAATAATTCGACAACAATCCTTGTGGTTCGTTCGTTCGTTGTAAGTAGCGTTCACAATGCGTTCAACAATACGGGATGATGGTCAACAGACTCAAAAACAAGAAAACACTTCAACCATCACCACGACAATCATCACCGTCGCCGCCACAACCTCATGATTCGAATCGTCTTCACTACGACGGCGCCACTCGTAATCGGGATGAAGCTTGCCGGATGGTGGTGGTGGTGGTGGTCAATGAAGATGGAGACGACGACGACCACGAAATCGATGGTATGATTGAGTGAGAATAATGCAGCTTCTTCTTGTCGTTTGTCGTGTTAGTGACCGATTGGCCACAACCGTTTACTTAACTAATTAATTAATCAATAAGTTCGTTAACGACGAGACGAACATTCGTGTACGTAACGCGACAGCGGACATGAATACATCCGACCGACAGACCGTGGGCACGACACATACTCCCGCTGCTGCTGCTGCTTCGATTGAAAGCGGTATGATAACTATGATTATTATTATTACTATTATTAGTGTGACATCCTCAGCGAATCCACGGTTCAGAAGCGTCGAACGTCGATGTGTGTGTAGTATCCCTTTATGGCAGCAACCTTCTGACAGTATCCTCAGTCATAGAAGACGAAGGTTTATGCAAACCTCGCAACAGAAGCGAGCAGCTGAAGTCAGCGCGCGGCAACTTCAAACAACGTTTAATTCCACGTGACTTTCCTTTTTCTCTCCCTTTCTTACTGTCGATCTGTATCGTCGATGTTGGTCAGACTTGATCCCGAAGTTGTTGTTGTTGCTGTTGTTGTTGTTGTGATGATCCGACACCTGACAACAACCACAACAATGAACGTGCTTCGAACAGGCAGGCAGCACTTGTGTTCTTCGTCGTGTCCAGAGAAGGTGGCCAAATGGACAGAGACAGTGTCAGAAGGCCCGCTCGAACAACAACAACGACAGGGTTGACATCGATGACCACGAAGCCGATGATGACCACGAAGCCGATGATGACGAAGACGACGACGACGACGACGAAAGCAATAAAGCCGCTGACAACAACAACAGCAGCAGCAGCAGCAACAATATCATCAACGACCACGACAACACCAACAACAACAACAATATCATCAACGACGACCACGACGACGTCGAAAGAAGAATTGATTGTTTACAAACACGGAGAGCGCGAATATCGGCTGCGGCGGCGGCTGCAGCTGCTGTTGCTGCCGCTGCCGCTGTGGCGGATGGGTAGGTAGAGCGTGCGCTCCGCGTGAGCTGCGATCTCCGGATCTCTAAACAGCAGCGGATCTAAACATACAGTCAGTCGTCTGGGATAGACAAAGACTGGCCGCCGGCTGAGAGGCGACCACCACCACCACCACCCGAACACAACGAACGGCACGGTCGGCCAATGCCAATGGCAATAGCAGGTGGCGGCACCGGCCCTCCCGTTTGCGAATCTGCCTGTGGGCAGACCTGTGAGCTCGGGCCAACAACCAACAACTCCGAAGAACAGAGACAGAGGCGCCCGGAGGAATGGTGAAGACCAACCGCGGTGCTCGATGAGTTGTAGCCGTGTCTTCGACTCACTTCGACGAGTCGAAACCGAAGACCAGCCGGACAGACGGACGGACCTTCGGACGGACCTTCGGACGATTGGATTGACGACTGCCGTTGTATTTAGGTGTTGTTGTTGTCGTCGTCGTCGTCCTCGATATGATTCAACACGTTACAACACGATGATGACAACTAAAACGTCGACAATGACGACGACAACGACGACAACAGTTGTAGTAACCAAACCAGCAACCACGAACGTTGATTATTACGCCGCCAATTTCCGGCGGAGGCGGCGGGGAAGAGCTTGGCAGCGACGATTATACTGCGACAATAATGACAATAATGACTTACGACGACGACAATAATGACAATGAAGACTTACTACTGAAGCACCACAACACTCAACACTTGCGTCGCGGGCGGCAATACTTCGTTCTTCGTTGCTTAATAATAATGATGATGATGACGACGACGACGATAATAATGATGACGATGTTGTTGTTGTTATCGTTGTCGTTGTCGTTGTCGTCGTCGTCGTTTGTAGGTAGTGATGATGTTTTTGTTGTTCTGGTGATTGTGTTGTCGTTTAGCCCACTCAACTCGCTGTTGTTATTTCTTTCCTGGGTGTTCGTCAACAATTACTGCTGCTGCTGCTGCTGCTACTACAGCTGCACCACCCAGCACTACCATCTATTTGTATGTGTAAGGGGGGAGCTCTTCGGCTTCATCAGCCTATTCGCTGATCGATCAAAGGATCGATGATTGGATAGCAGCACAACACGATGGCTGATTGATGTGTTTTGCTTGCTGATTGCTGATCACTAGGTGTCTTCTTCTAGGTGCTGAATGAATGAATCACACAACACAACTACATCTCCTACAATCATAACCCACTACTCGCTAGTCGCTGCGACGACGACGACAGCAGCACCAGCATCGGAACCGACAGCACGAACTCGTTCGGCAACAACAACCAACTAACTACTTTCTACCTCGTCGTGTTCTCAACAGCTCGCTGTGCTTAGTAGTAGATCCGAATGTGAGCGAGCTCCGTAATAGCATTCGGCCGCCCGCTCATACCTCGCCGTAGCCGCCGCCGCCGCTGCTGCAGCTGCTGCTGCCGCCGCCGCCGGCTAACTCGTCCGACGCCCACCAGGTAGCGCTGCGCGAGCAGGCGGAGCATTGTGACGTCACGCGCGAATGAACGCATTGAGCGGAGCACTGACGGCAGGCGGGCGGTCGGTCGGTCGGTCAGTTGTCGGTCGTCGCTCGGTCGCTCGGTGGTCGTTAGCAGCAGCAAGGTAGATAGAACGCCGCCATGGGGGGGCGAAGGACAACAACAGCGAGTGTGCTCACAGAGATAGTTATAAGGCAAAAAAAAGCGGAATGGAGAGAGAGGGAAAAATAAATGAAATAGGCACAGCAAAATAAATGGAGAAAGCCAACCAGCCGCCAGGCAAACAGGTAAGGTGTCTGGTGCTATGAAAACTCAACCCACGTACAAAGCTGTGGCGCTCCATTCTTGTCTAGGCTGTACGTATATCACTAGTATTGCAAGTCCTGCGCAAAATCCTGCTGCTTGCACTGCTGGCGACGTATATATATGGTCGACTGTGGCGTTGCTTTCCTGTAAAATACATATATATATATATATATATATATATATATATTGTATTCGAGACAATCGGGGGACCCAGTCCTGAGGCATGGTCTCTTCTCCAGAATATTGGCAAACAAATCGAACTGGCGACAGGGCAGGAAAAGCTCTTGGCTATATACCCCAGCGGCTATCTCTGGCGGTTCAACGCGGCAATGCAGCAATAATAATGGGCACAATGAGGAGGTGCATCGAGGATAAGCTCAATTGGTAGCGCTTCTCACAACCCCTTGTAGAGTTCGTTAATCACATTTCCCTGTAACCCTACAAAGGGGCTATATATATATATATATATATATATATATATATATATGTATATATTACAATTTTGTGTGAGTGAACGTGTTCTTTTTTAGCTTAGAACAACCCTGGTCTACACCATTCGGCAAGTGATTTCAGAATTGATATCGCGTTGCTCCGCTGGACGTCAGTGGAAGGTCTCTGGGCTAAGAATTGTGCGGCTCCCAATTGTCCCCAGTGGTAATCCTTAAACGTTCGCCTAATTTCGTAAGTAGTTTCTCAGCAAGGGCGTCCGGTGCTCCCAAGGTCTCGAGGGCCACTGGGCTGAAGCTATGGGTTCTTGTCAGTTCGTTATATTTGTTCATTTTGTTGTTTTCTGCTAGGATCGCGGCGTAACCAGCTCTAAGTAAACTGGCGTTCCATATGAGCGTCCGGCCTTGTTCAAAGGGATGAGGGTCATCCCGTCGGGACGCTTGCCGTCGTTTCTGGTTAGTCTGGTTGGTTCCAACGTGCTTGGGTAGCCTACCGTCCTCAGAGTCTCCCGTCCTTGCTATTGTGTCATTAATAGCCGCGTGGCGTGGTCGACGACCTTCACTGAGGGCGCAGGATAGAGCGTGGTGAGCTATTGGTATATACCCGCATCGGCTTATGTGAGAGTAAACGAGCGGTGTACCGAGTCAGAGGCTAACACATATTCTTGTTGTAGCATCATTCATGACGGTTCTTATAGATGCATTGCATAGGGTGTGCAGCAAATCGCTTGCATGTTTTGCAGAGGTTGCCCTGAACCGACCCCTAGTAGAGTCACTGTCAGCTTGATCCATGAGTAAACGAGCATGTTGATCGGCTAGCATGGACGACCATTGACTCTGAGATTTAAAGTATTTTGATAAAGTTCTTATATATATATATATATATATATATATATATATATATATATATATATATATATATATATATATATATACAAGGCTGTTTAAAACGTTTTTAAAATAAAAATGCAGAGTTTAAAAATAAAGAAATTATCACAAGGGGCTAAGTCCGACGAGTAGGGGTGTTGTACAATAAGTTCTAACCTTAATTCGGCTAGCTTTGCCAATGTTAGCCGCGACAAATGTGCAGGCGCATTGTCGCTAACACCCATTTTTCCCTGCGCTTTTTCATCTTCAAATTATGGTGCAGGATAGAAGGCACACTACCCAAACCAAGGCCTGAACGTGATTCTTCCTTGGTGCTCGTGCAATCTTTTCTAAACTTATTAATTCAGTGGCAAAACGGAGCTTAGAGTTACCGTAAACCAGGTTTAAATCAAATTTTCACTTTGGTCGTATTCCAACTTTTGCAAGACATATGCTAAATAACTGCTCAAAACTACTTTTTGTAGTTTTCCAAAATCACGCCTATACGTTGCGTGGGAAAAGCGGTAACGGAAATTGTAGCGGCCACTCACCGCTATATATATTCCCCCTATAATATTTTGACCAGCTAGCAGGCGAAGAGTTACCCTTTCCAATAGTGATGAAAGGGCGCTAAAACTCAAATTCTAAGATGCTTATTCTAAGAACTTTTTAAACTACCTAGTATATATATATATCTATATACATATATTATTATTTATTTATTAACATCCGGACTGGGTACGTGTGTTTATGTTACATCACAGTTTTCCACACAACAATCGACCTTTTTTTTTCGGTTCATGGCAAAACGCCAGTTCTGCTATGGACCGAACCGCCGGACAAACCGCGGCGTGGTATTTATCACATTTACTCCAGCATTCTTTGCATCGACATTCGTCTTGTGGTTCATGGAAGCCCTCCACGTTGCATAGAACGTAATGAAATCCGTGGGCTGCAAAGGCCTTTGTTAAATGGCGATCTTTCACCCCGTTAGCCCTCCACCCAGTGCTTCTCATTGCTGCTGTCCCATAAATTCCTATGTCTACCTCGCTAATTTTGGTTCGCCAATTTCGCATATAAACGTCGAAGGCGCACGTCTTCTTCAGATTCCATCGTTTTTGTAGCTCCTCTGTCAGCAGTGGGCCGCCTTCCAACACGTGGACCACCCTATTTCTGCATGTATTTGAAAGCGCAAAAACTCTCTTTAGAAAGAAAAACCTTGCCCCATCAATTAAACGCAATTCGTCTACTCCCACCTTATCCCATATTAGTGAAATGCCATATGTGGCGATGGGCGCTATCTGTATCCCAAAAAGGGCTACTGCTGCATCGACCGAAAGCTTATGTGGACATTTAATTGCCGCGGCTGCAATAGTGGCCTTCCTAACCCTATCCTGGATGTGTGATCGAAGACTACTGCCCCTTGTTGTTAAGGTGAGCCCTAGGTATGTGAATTTATTTACAAATTTTAATTCCTTTCCCCTGATTTGAAGTACGTCATCCCTGGCCAGACGGCCGCCTCTTCGGAATTTCATGGCTACTGTCTTTTCCCAATTAACCTTTAAGCCCATATCATCCATGAATGAAACTAGCCGATCTATTGCTTGCTTCACTCTGAAAAGGCTACAACTAAAGATTACTACATCATCTGCGTACATTAAAATCTTGGCCCACTCTCGAGTCCAGCCCGTCCTTATCCGTTCGGGGAGCCCACCCAGAAGAACGGAAAACAGTAGTGGACTCAGTCCATCGCCCTGCGCGACATCTGTGGTTTGAATTACCTCCCCCGCAATGCCAACCTCGTTGTCAATAAGCACCGTGTTTTGTTTTAAGATGCTGATGATATGACTATATATATATATAAAGAGAGAGTTTATAGTCGCTAAGGGGGTCAGGCAAGGCTGTCCGTTGTCATCGGTGTTTTTTAATGTATATAGAGACAATAGCGCGAAGACACCCGTGCTGCTGTTTGCTGACGATATGGTAGTGTTAGGGGGGGGGGCACTAGCGAAGTTCAACAAATGTTGAATGCATGTGGGGAAACAGCGGAGGAACTGAGCATGGCGTTTAATAAAAAAAAGAGCGCAGTTTTAGTATTTAATGAGATTAGGGGCGTGGGGCAAGGGAGCTTGTAGTACAGGAAAAAGAATTGGATAAAAGTCATTACAAGTATTTTGAGGTGACAATGACTACAGGGGATGATTATTTAGAGGATGAAGAGATCATACGGAGGAAGAAGGCTGAATAAGGAAGAAATGCAGTAAGGTGTAAGGGCGTCTGGGGGTTTAATAAATGTATAGTAACAAAGAATATATGGAAGGTCATGTATGTGCCAGAATTGACCTTTGCTAATGCCTCTCTGGTCCACAGCGCGAGGTTGAGAAAGAAGTTAGAAACAGCAAAAGAGAGGTGATAAGATTTGCATTGAGTAGCCATTTTTATTGTGTCAGGGAATTTCTTGAGGGGAAAGGGGGAATGTCAAAATGTATACAAAAATACGCACAAAGTAAGCTAACATTTTGTAGTAGGATTAACAATGTCACAAATAAAAGATGCATTAAACAAGATGCAGCTGGTAAAGACGGAACTTAGGATTATAACGAAGTGGAATCGCAGAGTAGAGTTCGCAGCTAGGGAGATTAGGTACAATAGTCAGCAATGGGCAAGAACGAGGGTATCAGAGAAACTGGTAAAACGGAGGGTAAACAAATCATATACAGGCAAATGGAAATTGGCGATGGGTCTCAGATAGACTTTGGCAACTATATATGGAAAGGAAAAGCAGGAAAGGGGCGGGGTAGAATGGGCATACGATAATTCAAGAGCGAGTGGGCTATTGGCAGATGCCAGGGCAGGGATGTTGGATACAAGAATACAAGGAGCTAAATATAGGGAGGGGCAAAGTACAGAGTGTCGAGCATGTGGGCTAAAGAATGAGTCAATCGAGCATATTATTAAAGAATGTATAGCCTTAAGGGAAAGCAGAAATATAGAGCTGTCGGAGGCGTAGCTCTACGACCAAACGTTAGAAAGGACCTAGTCAATATGACAAAGAAAAGGTTGTCCCAATGGAAAGCAAATACTCAGTAGGTATTGAAGTAGACATGAATTGTATGGATGCTTAGGACTCGGTCCATCGCCCTGCGCGACATCTGTGGTTTGAATTACCTCCCCCGCAATGCCAACCCCGTTGTCAATAAGCACCGTGTTTTGTTTTTAGGATGCTGATGATATGACTATATACATATATATAAATATATATAAAGAGAGAGTTTATAGTCGCTAAGGGGGTCAGGCAAGGCTGTCCGTTGTCATCGGTGTTTTTTAATGTATATAGATACAATAGCGCGAAGACACCCGTGCTGCTGTTTGCTGACGATATGGTAGTGTTAGGGGGGGGGCACTAGCGAAGTTCAACAAATGTTGAATGCATGTGGGGAAACAGCGGAGGAACTGAGCATGGCGTTTAATTAAAAAAAAGAGCGCAGTTTTAGTATTTAATGAGATTAGGGGGGAGGGGCAAGGGAGCTTGTAGTACAGGGAAAAGAATGTGATTATAAAAGTTATTACAAGTCTTTGGAGGTGACAATGACTACAGGGGATGATTATTTAGAGGATGAAGAGATCATACGGAGGAAGAAGGCTGAATAAGGACGAAATGCAGTAAGGTGTAAGGGCGTCTGGGGTTTAATAAATGTATAGTAACAAAGAATATATGGAAGGTCATGTATGTGCCAGAATTTACTTTTGCTAATGCCTAACATATATGGTGCCGCTCCCTAAGCGCCCCTGATATAAAAGGGCGACACGTGTATTTAGGTATACATGCCAAGCGAACAATAAATCAATCTATATGTATATATATATATATATATATATATATATATATATATATATATATATATATATATATATATATATATATATATTTGCACAATCTACTCCCGACGTGCTCGGCCGGGGGATTTTCGGGCGTATGCGGCGGTCTGCCACCGCTTCACTATTTCGCGTGCTGCTACAGTTCGACGGCGGTGGCTGCATTCGGGGCGACGCGCGTTTAATGATCTTACGGAGCGCATGTTGTTGCTGCTGCTGCTGATGCTGCTTTTGTCAGGGTTTGGCAGTCGGCATATCGACAACGGCCTTCAGCGGCCACACCGCTGAAGCTCCACACTGATAATGGTCGTTGTAGTAACACCAATGTACTCTTTGGTATCAAACCGAACTCGTTAAAACAATACAAACACTAGAGAGCAAGTTCCCGTACTACCGTAGACGTTCGCATGCATGACGGTAGCCTGGCCTGTTTATTGTCTAGCATGTATATATATATATATATATATATATATACTTTTCGAGGTCACGAGGTCTATGGTCCTCAGCCATTTAGCCAGAAGCTGATCCTGTCAAGCGTGTGCGTTCAAATGAGCAAAACTTTGCGGTAAATTGCCAGCAAACTTGCGAAAAGTGTTTGTATTGCCAAGCGTTGTAGCCGTTTAAGCTCGCTCGGACGAGGCCCCAGGGACGCCGACACTCTATGTGGCTTACAATGAGTTATCGTATCTCTCTCTCTCTCTCTATTCGTCTCCTTGCTTTCTTCTCTCTTCCACATACACATTAGCACTTTCTGTGATTGAATGTGGCAACCCGATGGTTGCAGTTGTTAGTGTGTCCAGCTACTACTACTACTACTAAATGACGGAGCTTAACTCTCTTTAGTATTAGATAGCGGGACGGCTGAAAATTCGGCCGCAGAATGAGTAGACCCCAGATCATATAAATCGAGCTTAAATCGCGTTCGCAACACTTGATTTGTTGAAACGGGTTAGGCGCTGACAGACGGGCGGACGCACGGAGGGACAGACGCCTAATGTTATTCACGCGCTCTCTCTCTCTCTCGATAAGCCGCCTACTCTAATCACAATCGCAAATACTTGCCCTCGCCATTTCTACAACGCTTAGGCATTGCACTCCCTTCATGCGAATGTTCTAGGTTTGAGATTTTGGTTGTCGCTGTTGTTGTTGTTGGGGCGGTCGTCATGGACGCATCGCGACAACGTCAACGATGACAAAACCGCCTGGTCGCCGATTAATCTCGAATTGTCTACTTCGATGTTCGTGTAGCGAGCGCTACGCATTCGTTAACGTCGATCACGTAATCATACGTAATACACAGGAAGCCATAGCGTAGCCATAGCCGTTGCCGATTTGGCGGCATAACTGACGGCCAATTCGAGATGTTTTCATAAGGGGAATGAAAGGGCGTACTCGAGAGTGCATATGTATGCATGTACATATGTACTCTCTCATGTATGTCTGTTTCGGTAGCGCTATGTTCGGTATGCTACCATGTCATTATAGCACGCGAGGCAAAAGGGAGAGGACATTTTACGGGTGGTGGCCACGCTTCGCAACGGTTGTCGTCGCGTCGAGTTTTTGTTTTCTTTTGCTCGGGAAAGAAAACCAGCACTTCTCCATTGAAGTAGTTCGATGTGACCCAAGAAATAGCAAGCCGATATTCATGCGGCGAACAACCGGTTAGACAAAGAGTAGTTGTTGTTGCTGCTGTTGCGCTGGCCTGTACCGTTATATTGGGTAGAAAATGTCGGGCCTACACATATAGCCGATTCGACGACTCATTCAACTTCGCTCGGTTCCGTGTATGCTGCGTGTTGGAATGGTGAAAGATAAAACGCAGTTCGTTTAGTCCTACAGAGCAGACACGTCTAATGAAACTACACCTAAAGCACTTGAAAGCATACCTGAAACATTAGCCTGTTATGCATAATATATATATATATATATATATATATATATATATACAGGTAGTTCAATAAGTTCTTAGAATGAAAACCAAGAATTTTCCAAATCATGTTTTTAAATTAATCTTATTCGATATACTCCCCGAGATGCTCAATACACTTTTCCCACCAAGATTTCAGAGCTTTTATACCTCTTAAGTAGAATTCCGCGTCTTTAGACTGAAAATAGGCATTGACAGCAGTCTTAACCTCTTCATTGCTGGAAAAACGCTTTCCACCGAGACTATTCTTCAAATGTCCGAAAAGGAAATAATCAGAGGGGGCCAGGTCTGGAGAATAAGAAGGTTGTTCAATAAGTTCGAACCTCAGTTGGGCCAGTTTTGCCGATGCTTGCCGGGACTTGTGTGCAGGAGCATTGTCCTGGTGAAACAGGACAACCTTCTTCTGCAAAGCGGGCCGTTTCACGATGAGTTCTTGCTAAAGGCAGTCTAACAGTCTTGCCTAATATTCTCCTGTGATCGTTTTACCGCTCTCAAGGTAGTCGACCAGCATTATTCTACGTTGGTCTTAAAAAGCTGTAGCCATCACCTTTCCGGTCAATGCCGTTGTCCGCACCCTCTTCGGAGGTCCTTCATCAGGTGCACACCATTGGCAAGATGCTTCTTGGGTCTCGGGAGTGTAGTGATGAACCCAGCTTTCATCGACGGTCATGAATCTGCGCCAAAAATCCGACGGATTGTTCGACATCTTGGCCAAATTTCGCTGTGAAGCGAAAACAGGCGCGTTTTTTGGCCTTGGTTGAGCAAATGCGGCAGCCATTTTTCTCTGAGCTCTTTCATCTTCAAGTTTTCGTGCAGGATGAAATGCACACTACCCAAACTGATCCCCAAGGCCTCCGCTATCTCCCTAATGTTCACTCGCTTATCTGCGGCAACGATTTTCCGCACCTTTTCCACGTTTTCCTAATCAGTTGCCGTTTTTAGGCGTTTTAAACGTAGTTTATCCCGGTGCTCCTGCGACCTCTTTTTAACTCATTAATCCAGTTGGAAACAGTGGCAAAACATGGCGCAGAGTCACCGTACACCTCGTCTAACTCAGTTTTCACTTGGGTCGCATTCCAACCTTTGAAATAAAATGCTTGATAACCACTCGAAACTCTTTTTTCTCCATTTTTCAAAATCACGCCGATACGTTGCACGGGAAAAACGATCAAACGAAATCGCAACGGCCAATCACCATAATATTTTGACTGCTGGCAGTCGAAAAGTTGCAGTTCCTAATAGCGGTGGAAGCGCGCCAAAATTCGAATTATAAAAAGCTCATTCTAAGAACTTATTGAACTACCTGTATATATAAAAGACTATTGCAATTCCCAACTGCAGTATTCTGCATACCATCCCAAAAGGAACGCGACCGAACTCTCACATCGGTACTACGCGAGAACCGATTCCGGGCGGGAAACGGTCCTGAAACGAACCAATATGGTTCATCATTACCTAGTCGGCAAGAAAGTTCGTCGCGCAACAACTCTGCGATGATTCGTGTAGTGCAGGAGAAACTCGCTCTCGGCGACGTTTCCTCTGCAGCAAGGGTTCTGTTATCCACCGACACAGTAGCGCCGCTCTCTGCCGAAACGACACTGGCGCTCCTGGGCAAACATCCGCCTACTCCACCTGATCTATCCTTTTCGCCGCCGCCTGTATCTGCCGGAGAGACCCATGAGATTACTGTGTCTGCAATAGATGTCATCAACGCCATCCGGAGCTTTGCCAACAGCTCAGGCGGCGGCCCTGATGGTCTAGGACCGCGTCGTCTGAAGCACCTTATCGGCAAAGACGGCGAGGAGAACCGACTGCTCCTAAATCTAGTACGCTTTGTAAACCTTGCTATTAATGGAAAGCTGCCTGATTTCGTGCTCCTTGTCTTCTACGGCGCCTCGCTTATTGCTTTGCGCAAAAAAAGATGGTGGCATCAGACCCATTGCCGTTGGCCTGACTCTGCGGACATCGTCGCAATGGTCTCTCCGCATCAGCTCGGCTGCGGAATCAGAGGAGGTGCGGAAGCGGCCGTGCATGCAACACCGGCGTTCGTAGACCATAACAGGAGTGCCCCAGAGAAGGTTCTCGTCAAGTTAGATTTCAAAAACGCCTTTAACACGCTCAGACGAGACCACCTACTAAAGGCTGTTCGCTCGTACCTACCCCAACTTTACCCGCTGGTATACCAGATGTTCAGACTTCCGAACAAGTTGATTTGGCAGGGAGAGTTTATCGAGTCGTGCTCCGGCGTTCAACAGGGTGACCCCTGTGGCCCCGCTTTATTTTGCATTGCTATTCACGAACTTCAAACGCGCCTTACTTCCGAACTCCGACCTTGGTTTCTGGACGACGGCACTCTCGCTGGAGACGTCTCGGCGGTCCAGAGATACATTGCCCAGGTAAAAGACTTCGAGGCGGTCTCGGGACTCAAGCTGAACGACGGCAAGTGCGAAATTTTCTTCCCCTTTCAACAGAACCCTCAACTCGGTTCTATGCTTCAACTGGAGCGCAATCTTCTGTCGGCTGCGAGGTTGATTCCCGATAACGAAATCGAGCTTCTAGGGGCGCCAATTCTGGTCGAATCTATTGGCTTATCGTTAGCTAAAAAAGACTCCGACCTTGTTCGCTGGAGCTCTAGACTGCGACTATTGGACGCTCACCCAGCCCTCTACCTGCTTCGCGCGAGTTTGTCAACGCCGAGGCTGATGCACCTCTTGCGATGCTCACGAGCCTATGCTGAACCGGACCTGCTTCAATCGTTCGACGAAACCTTGCGAAGTACCCTTCAGGGTATCTTAAACTTTCAGCTTAGGCAAACCTCGTGGTTACAAGCTTCGTTTCCAACTTCCGCAGGGGGAATGGGGATTCGCATGGCTTGGCAAGTTGCCTTGTCTGCTCACCTCGGGTCTCTAAAAAACACTGAGACTTTAGTGTCAGGGATCACACCACCGGATGCCTACACCAGCTTTATCGCTCAACTTGAACAAGCTCGCCGCTACTACGCAGAAAAGTGGGGTTCATTGCCCGAACGCATTTAACAATCGATTTTAGACTTGCAAGTAGTTAAGTCGATCCAGGAGCGGTTAATGACCCAGGCAAACAACGTTAAAGAGCAGGCGCGATTAAACGCCGTGATAATTCCGATGAGCGGAAAGTGGCTTCAGGCCATTCCCTCACCGCAGCTGGGGACAATGCTGGACAATACCACACACCGCATCGTCTCCGGCCTGCGCCTGGGGGAATCAGTCTGCTTCGCACATAACTGTGCAATATGTGACCTACCGGTATCTTCTACGGGTGAGCGTGCTCTCGCTTGCAAGAGGAGCGCCGGTAGGTTCTCAAGACATTCAGCTTTGATCGACGTAATACACCGAGCAATGCAGTCAGCCCACATACCGGCAGTCAAAGAGCCGGCCGGTCTGTCAGCCAACTGCGTCCGGACGGCCCGACTCCAGTTCCATGGAGTGAAGGTCGCTGCCTTGTGTACGACGTCACCGTGTCTTGCACGTTGGCCGCTTCTTATGCTCGCCATACCAGGAGGAGGTCGGAGCAGCGGCTCGCCTTGCTGAAGATCGCAAGTCGGCAAAATATCGTGAACTGAAACAAAACTTTATCGTTTAACCAATTGTCTTCGACACATTGGGCCCAATGGGAAAAATTACAAGGAGCTTTCTGGCGGAGCTGGGATCTAGAGTTGCTGCATCAACCGGCGATAGAAGGGCATGGCAGTTTTTGCTACCAATAATATCAGTTGAAATTTAACGCGGAAACGCCGCGTCGATAATTGCTTCATTGCCCACGGGCAACGGACTCCCTTTTCTGCCGTAGCCGAATCAAGTCGGCGTCAAAAATTATATGTGCATATATAATAATTATATGTGCCTAAATAAATAAAGCCATACAGTTTTAATAAAAAAAAAAAAAAATATATATATATATATATATACAGGGTGTTCCTATTTGTGTGTCCAAAACGCTAGGGTATGGTCAAATTCGGTGAGAAAATCATTTTTGCCAATGGGTGGAAGCCGGGAAAACGTTTTGTTTAGGAGTGAGGATAAAATTTATAAAAGCAGTTATTCTGTCTTTTTCTCCTACATAGTTGTGCAAAATCTACGTTTGCGGGAGAACCAGTCAGCGCACAAAGGAACCGATCATACCGGCGTGGTTGGCGGAAAATTCTGCACAATTAAGTGGACATTACTAGCTTGCGTAGCAAAAAGCGAATAGCCAGATTAAGGAAAGTCATAAAAAGTCAAAATGTTACGTTAACGCTTTTTTGTGCAACATCGTAATTTTTTCCATTACGACCAAAAATGCACGTCCAAAAGACTACTCTTAGGCAATAGCAGATTTAATGCTCACTACATTCGTATCAAAGTGATGGTGCTGCGTTACGTAGTTGCCAAGTAACTAAGCTTTTTCGACAGTCATATCGAAAGCGAAGGCATGCATACTTGCATAGGGTGTATGAGAAAGTTAGGTACATATTTTGAGGTTTGGTAGAACTCAGCAAGAGAATATTTTTTTCTAATGGAAAGAGGGGGCGGAAACGTCTTGGCAAAATGCTACGGTTCTGGACGTGAAAACTTCAACGTGAAACATAACAACTATGACTGTCGAAAAAGCTTAGTCACTTGGCAACTACGTAACGCAGCACCATCACTTTGGTACGAATGTAGTGGGCATTAAATCTGCTATTGCCTGAGAGTAGTCTTTTGGACGCGCAGTTTTGGTCGTAATGGAAAAAATTACGATGTTGCACAAAAAAGCGTTAACGTAACATTTTGACTTTTTATGACTTTCCTTAATCTGGCTATTCGCTTTTTGCTACGCAAGATAGTAACGTATACTCTGTATATTGTGCACGCCAAACACGCCGGTATGATCGGTTCCTTTGTGCGCTGACTGGTTCTCCCGCAAACGTAGATTTTGCACAACTATGTAGGAGAAAAAAGACAGAATAACTGCTTTTATAAATTTCATCCTCACTCCTAAACAAAACGTTTTCCCGGCTTCCACCCATTGGCAAAAGTGATTTTCTCACCGAGTTTGACCATACCCTAGCGTTTTGGACACACAAATAGGAACACCCTGTATATATATATATATATATATATATATATATATATATATATATATATATATATATATATATGCCATCAGCAGGCTCAATTTTGCGAGAGAGCTTTGCGCCGTAAGATTACATCAACCTGCTTCTTGTCTGAATTTGACAAATCTCGTTATATTCAGACGATGCTCGGTTGTGGCATAATGAAACGATTGTTGGGCCGGGCTTTTCACGTTAGCCTAAACCTGGGTATAGTAAAGTACAGAGAACAAATGGGCTACATTATGTCGACGTCCAGTCGATAGCACTCTCGGCGGCCTGTTGTACACGCAATCCCATACAGGCGGACAGGAATATTTTCTGTCTTGTCACTGCTGCAGACCTGCAATCTATTTGCAAAAATATATATAGATACCTCGTAAGTTGCATGTGTGTTTATATGCTGCACCCAAAGGTGTATGTTGCGTTTTGTGACCAAGCATTTTGGTGAGGTCATAGAAATCATACACAATGGTATTAAGAGCTTGTGAGACTAGATAGATTGGCTAGAGCAGCTCTCGCTCTGCCTGTGCCAGAAGATATACATACGTATATATAATACAGATATACATTCATATACAAATAATAATAAAGGTCTATTTTTTTAAATAATTTTAAAAAATTATTCAACCTGGGTCTTAATAAACCATAATAATAATAATAAAGGTCTATGGTGGTTAAAGGACTACCTTTTAAGATTATTGTCGATTTAACTGTTGTCATTTAAATGACTCGACTGAGATGTGGAGTCGTATTTATTTCCAGGTCAATTTCCTGTTTTTCTTAAACTCGCACACTACTCATTGATCTGGGAACCCCACCTGGCTAAATAAAGAACGTTAGAGGGGGAAGTGCAAGACCTTCTGAGGCAGCTGCAATTGAGCTGTTCTCAAAACTGATGCTCTGCATGTTATTAGACTCACTGTTCGAGCTGTGTAACAAATCCGCTCTTCGTTAGCGACTTGCTGGCACAAGTTTCTTGTGCGCTTCGATAACCTAAACCAGGGATATAATACTCCTGGGCCGTACCCCGTTTAGCTCACAAATAAATAGCTCATTTACTTGGCGGCCACGTGAGCCCACTTGTTTGTTGGGTAGTAATGTCTTCACGCTACAATTGAGTACACCTGTGAACAATAAATATTAGTCTATGCGCTATATTATTTATTATTATAAGCACGCCTCTTTATATGACATGTATAGAGTTTACTTACTTGTAGGCTATATCTGTCAACAAATAGCAACCAAGTTCATGTATTTTTAAGGGAAGTTATACATGGTTATAAACACATCACTTTGAAACGAATCGCGTAGGAACCGATTTACATTGGGTGGATGCCTAACTGTGTTAAATGTTACAAGCATTAGAAGTGATATAGACCAATCGAGAGCATGCAATTCCTAATTTCGATAGATACAGATTTAATACGTTCTCCAGGGCAAAACCATACGTCGGGGAAGAGATGAGAATTTACTTTTAATCTGTAAAATGAGTATCATACGATTTTTTAATGCAATTATGGTGTACTAACGGACTTAGCGCTGCCGTGCTATGTTTTAATCTTGCTTTTTATCGCAAAACGAGCTTCCGCCTTAAAGTCTCTAAATGCAAGCGCTAGTTTTAATCCTAGCTTTTAAATACAAGTATCAGCACTTACTTTGCGGGATAGCTAAGGTGTTTCAAGAGCAATTGGTGAGAACGCATATCGCATTTTCAGGTATTTATAGCTCTATTTGCGTTTTACCTTGCCGACGACCGCCCTTGTTTTATCGCCTGGTTGTCCCAGATTGTAGCATTGCACACTTAACTCTAATATTAATAATAATAAAAAAAAAATAATAATAATAATAATAATAATAATAATAATAATAATAATAATAATAATAATAATAATAATAATAATAATAAAAAAAAAAATAATAATAATAATAATAATAATAATAATAATAATAACGTTTGGTACCTAGATGACGCAACGATTGGAGGCCCACTTGATCTGGTTGTGGGTGATATTATCAACGTACTGAATTTTGCAGAAGAGGGAGGCCTTAGCCTCAATGCCTCTAAGTGTGAAGTCATTACATTGGGAGGTAATGCCCAAGAACAGGATGAAATTTTTAGGGCAATTTCGAATGTCTTGCCAGAATCTAGGCGCGTTGACTCAGACGAGCTGGAGCTTCTGGGTGCCCCAATAAGCTTACGATCAATTTCAAAGACCCTTAAAGAAAAGTGCACTGGACTGAAGCAAATTCGCTCTCGCTTAACGGCGATGCATTCGCAAGCAGCTCTGTGCATCTGGAGATACAGCTTGGGCTCGCCGAAGCTTAACTATACTCTGCGCACTTCACCAGCTATTAAATGCCACGAAGATCTTCAAGCTTACGACGATACCGCAAGAAGCATTTTAGGTGACGTATTAAACGTCGACCTGCATGATGACACTTGGAGAAGAGCAACCCTTCCAATTGCCGAAGGAGGACTTGGTATTAGATCAGCGGCGGAGCTGGCTCCCATGTGCTATGCCGCGTCTCTATTGGCATTTGGTAAACTCGCAAAAACGTTGGTCGAACCAGACATCCGCCAAGGAATCACAAGAGCCAAAGACGCCGCAGAGCTAATAGCTAGACAAACAATTGGACCAGGCCCCTGGCAAGAACGTCCCACACAGCATACATTGGACTCCTACAGATGCAGCGCTGCAGCTAGAGAGCCGTTAGACAACCTCCAATCTCCAGTGGAAAAAGCTGTCTTTCTGGCAGCACGGGACACATTTAGTGGAGGCTTTCTAAAGTGTCTCCCTTCCCCGCAGCTGGGTACCATGCTGGACAACACCTCATTCCGCATGGTAACAGCTCTTCGAATAGGTGCCCCGGTTTGCAACCCCTACAGTTGCCGCGCATGTGGTACCACAGTAACTGAGGATGGACTTCACCCTCTTAGCTGCATCAAAAGCCATGGTAGAGTTTCTAGACACGCTGAAATCAATGCAATTATAAGAAGAGCCTTACGCAAAGCTGGTATACCAAGCACGCTCGAGCCCAGATTAGGACTTCATGACGACAAAAGACCAGACGGTGTAACAATCCCGCTATGGGCTAACGGCAGATGCTTGGTATGGGATGCTACAGTGTCCTGTACAGTGGCTCCCTCGTATATACGCCACAGTTCACTAGAAGCGGGATGGGTTGCCGAGCGCGCAGATAATGGGAAAAAACGCAAGTACCAAGAACTGGAGACAAGTTATATCGTAGTGCCAATATCGATGGAAACAATGGGCCCGGTAAGCAAGGGAACCAAGAGATTCATCAGTGAGCTGGGCCAACGGATTACAGATCTCACAGGGAATCGGCGCGAAGGCGAGTTTCTACGGCAACTGCTGTCGCTTGCTGTGTGCCGAGTAAACGCCGGCTGTATTGTCGGTTCCATGGAATAATATTTAGGAGTTAGAAGAAGACAAGGAGTACACGTTCACACCTCACAATTGTAACATTTAAACAATATCAATAAATAATAATAATAATAATAAAAATAATAATAATAATAATAATAATAATAATAATAATAATAATAATAATAATAATAATAATAATAATAATAATAATAATAATAATAATAATAATAATAATAATAATAATAATAAAATAATAATAATAATAATAATAATAATAATAATAATAATAATTCCTACAGATGCAGCGCTGCAGATAGAGAGCTGTTAGACAACCTCCAATCTCCAGTGGAAAAAGCTGTCTTTCTGGCAGCACGGGACACATTTAGTGGAGGCTTTCTAAAGTGTCTCCCTTCCCCGCAGCTGGGTACCATGCTGGACAACACCTCATTCCGCATGGTAACAGCTCTTCGAATAGGTGCCCCGGTTTGCAACCCCTACAGTTGCCGCGCATGTGGTACCACAGTAACTGAGGATGGACTTCACCCTCTTAGCTGCATCAAAAGCCATGGTAGAGTTTCTAGACACGCTGAAATCAATGCAATTATAAGAAGAGCCTTACGCAAAGCTGGTATACCAAGCACGCTCGAGCACAGATTAGGACTTCATGACGACAAAAGACCTGACGGTGTAACAATCCCGCTATGGGCTAACGGCAGATGCTTGGTATGGGATGCTACAGTGTCCTGTACAGTGGCTCCCTCGTATATACGCCACAGTTCACTAGAAGCGGGATGGGTTGCCGAGCGCGCAGATAATGGGAAAAAACGCAAGTACCAAGAACTGGAGACAAGTTATATCGTAGTGCCAATATCGATGGAAACAATGGGCCCGGTAAGCAAGGGAACCAAGAGATTCATCAGTGAGCTGGGCCAACGGACTACAGATCTCACAGGGAATCGGCGCGAAGGCGAGTTTCTACGGCAACTGCTGTCGCTTGCTGTGTGCCGAGGAAACGCCGGCTGTATTGTCGGTTCCATAGAATAATATTTAGGAGTTAGCAGAAGACAAGGAGTACACGTTCACACCTCACAATTGTAACAATAATAATAATAATAATAATAATAATAATAATAATAATAATAATAATAATAATAATAATAATAATAATAATAATAATAATAATAATAATAATAATAATAATAATAATAATAATAATAATAAGCAGACTTACAAGGCACGAAGAGCTCTTAGAAGGGCAGGGATACAATCTACACTCGAGCCGAAGGATCTTAATGGCAGCAGTGAGCTGCGACCTGACGGGGTCACCATCCCGCTGTGGTCACACGGAAAAGCCTTGTATGGGATGTAACGGTTTCATGCACGGCGGCCCTAACGTATTTACGCCATAGCGCAGTTGAATCAGGATGGGTAGCAGAGCGCGAAGATTCTGAAAAACGAAGGAAGTGTTTCGAGCTATCTAGAACCTACTACTTTGTACCGATTACATTAGAGACACTCGGTGCCATCAGCACAGGTACAGCGAAAATCCTAAAGGATATCGGAAAACGAATAGAAAACATTACGGGCGATCGACGCGAGGTCATGTTTTTGAGACAGATGATGTTTTTGGCCGTCTGTAGAGGAAGCGTGGCTTCTATCATAGGCGCCATGAATTGACGAACGAACAAAGCAGGATGAAACTGGCTTAAACGTTCATACATCACAATAATAAGCAAAATGTGGGAACTCCGCAAGGAGACCCGCTGAGCTGCGTCTCGTTTACACTTCTCCTTACTGACCTCGTCGGTTACGTCCGACAGGAGTACCGAAAAGCCGTGGTGGTGATGTATGCAAATGATATCGTGGTCGCTCATCGCGACCTAGGTGCCATCAAGCGCATTACCTCTGTGATAGAGGCGTTCCTTGTCTCGAAGGGACTTGAGATAAACACCAGGAAGACCAAAGCCATGAAATTCAGGCGTGGAGGTCGATTGGCTGCCAGAGACGTTATACGTTGCTGCGGCCAACCATTGAAGTTTGTTAACTCTTTCCAGTATCTTGGCCTTCGGGTTCATTATACGGGAACGACGTTCACAGCGCACATAAACGAAACAGTACGGAAGGCACTTGTCTCTCTTTACGGGGAAGTAGGCAATGTCCGAAGACTCTCCGTTTTCTCAGCAGTGAGGCTCTTTATGCTTAAGATTGTTCCGGGGCTGATGTATGGCCTTGACAGGGTGTGGAACCACCTCACACTGGCGAATTTTAACCAGCTTAAGAGGTGTTTCTCATTATATATGAAGCGAGTGCTTTGCGTGTCTATTCGAGCAAGGAGCCGCTTTGTGTATCTCATGTCAGGTTGTCCACCGGCTACTGAAACAATCCGACTAAGGCTGAAGATGCCGCGTACAGTACCATACGAATGGTTCATTTCTGAATGGGAAGCTAGAGTCGAACAGGCCAGACGGGAGGTCGGTGGCTTGGACGTTTTCAATGCCGTGCACCTTTGGTCTGGTCCTGCATTTGACAGTCGCCACGTATACACCAGGTACATAGTGCATGGTTATCACTACCTGGTATGTTCAAAGGCACGAGGAGTACGAGTTGTGCACCTGCCGGTTCTGCCTGCAGAGGTGTGCCAAGTACCATGCAGTGGAATGCACAGCGCTGAACAAAACATCGTTGCACTACTTCTCTCGCCGAAAGCGTGAAGAAGATAGAGTATTATGAAGAAACATCTTGAACTGTATATTATACTCAATCTGAGTGAAATAAATATAATTGAATTGGAAAATAATAATAATAATAATAATAATAATAATAATAATAATAATAATAATAATAATAATAATAATAATAATAATAATGTCCAGCGTTTTACAGTTTCGATCGCGCCCAAAGAAGGTGCTGGCCTCCCCCCAACCGCATCCCAAGAGTTGTGGTCCCACGTTCGCACCCTAAAAAAATTTAACATGTGAGCTCACCGTCATAGCTCTGATCAAGCGCTCACTCGAGATACTAGCTCGTTTTTACTTTATTTTATTAATCGCGTGTGGCCGGTACTTGTGAGTACGACAAGTTTAACTTTCGGCGCGTTGTGTTACAGAAGTGATAGATTCGTGATTTTCGGCAACTTTTCGCAATACGGTTTGTAGTGTGCCTTTGAAGGTTTTGTCATCCTGAAAACTCAATTTGAAAATTGCTTTCAGGCTTCCGAACAGCTGATGAGGCGGGATACAAAAAAGTGCAAAATTAGGTATATTTTTTATATATTTTTATAGAAGAACAGGGTTTATGCTTTAATGAGAAAGGATTTGCTCGTTTGTGCGAGCGTTTCGCCCGGTGGGACGGTCGCTAAAGTTTTCAAATTGTATAGATGAATGACGATTCTATTATACTTATGTGTTATCTTGAAATGCAGATCTATTGCGAAATAAACAATATATATGTTTCCGAGCGTTTAGGCATTACATAGCGTGTAGGTAGGTACCTTTCTCAGCCGGACAGTGAACGAGAGCGTAGCACCAAATAGCACCCCCCTGTGTCAGAGTAGCATTGAGGTTTTTCATTTGTGTTCTTCTCCTGTTTCCTCAGTCGTCGTTTATTTCCCCTTCGAAAGTATGGCGTTCATTTCTTCCATTCACCTTGCTTGATGATGCTGTTCAATGGCGGCTAGATGCCGTCAGCTAGTGCCAGAGTGAATCAGTGCAATTCTTGCCCTAAGGGGTCGTTGCACTCAGTCAAGTCGTTTATAGCAGCCGAAGATCGACAAGCACCATAACAAAGAAGAAGAAAACACAGCAGCAGCATAAGACGAAATAAACGCTCGACCAAAATGCACCTGCTGCGCTTGCGGTTTCGAAAGGCGCTGTCGACTTATCGGCTTCGCTGGGCTAACACCACATCGTTAGCCAGTTTTGTTTTGTGAAAGAAAGTTGTTGTTGTTGTTGTTGGTTTCTTTGTTTATCTTGGTTGTTTGGCTGTTGATAACTATCTTCGAGCTGTAATAACGGCGTATGAGTAAATAAATTAAGCCTAGTCAGAGGCTAGCTGCCGTCGCAGTGTCGTGTGTGTTGCAGATAACTGTAATATTATTAGCACAGTCGAATGTTCATGCTGGAAGTCACAAAACAAAGACAACGAAGACAAGCAGTGACAATCATACTAGCTAAGAAGAAAACTAGAATAAATGCATTAACATTCATAATAGCTATAGCATTGTAATGTCGACGACTAGGAACCTAACTAAGTTTTTTTTGTAATTTCTCTAATCGAATACGGATACGTAACCTAACATAAAGGGTGTGTGGTACAATCATCATGGTCACACATACACTGTTATCAATATACGTACTTCTGAAAGAAAAACGTTATTAATTGTCAAGAACAAACGGTTTGTCAAGGTGAATGGTACACCTGAGGAGTCGTTAAAATGAAACAGCGGAAGATAATATTTATGACGCGCTATGATGCCTCCACAACCATGGTAATGTGAATGCTAAAATGAAGATCAAGCGTAATATATATGCCTAGGTCCCGTGTATAAGGAAGAGTCGGTAAGATGCAGTCGTTAATTTTATAGTCAAAGTCAAGTGCATCTTGCTCTAGTACAACGCATTCGGAGAGTGAGAGAATCATGTTATTGTCCGTAGAACACCGTCGAGCAATGCCGTCGACAGCAAACTGCAAAACAGCATGGGAGTCACTAGAGCAAACAGGACAATAAAGTTTTAAATCATCTGCATATTTAAGATATTTGCATCAGGTGGCAGGTACTTCTTTATGTCAAAAAAAATCGTCTATAGAAGAGAGGATGAACATCCCCCTTGGGGCACACCAGAAAATGCAGGACATGGTCGACTTCGTCGGTTTGTCGCTCACCTTTACTCGAAAGTGACAGTTGCTCAAAAATGCCTTCACCTATTGCAATGTACATGTGTGGATACTTAGATGTGGATACCAATTTGCAGCAGAGAGTGAACTTCTCTGTCAAATGCGCTATTTTGGTCAAAATAAAAGCAGTGAAACATTCTTCGAGCATTTATAAACACAGCCCAGTCCTGAGTCATCTCCAGAAGCAGTGCACATGTAGAACGGTGGGTGGCGAAGCCATGTTGGACAGAGTTAAGTAAGCGGTTTAAGATCAAAAACTTATTTAAGTGGTTAACTAAAACTTTCACCAAAATGCAACATAGTATCGAGCATTGCGAGACTGGCCGGTAGTTCTCAGCATTCGTTTTCGAGCTAATCTTGTGAACAGGGGTGACAAGACTGCGTCTAAAAAGGTCGGGCACAGCTGCATTGTTATAAGATCTTTCAAAGATGAGTTTTAATGGCTCGGCTAAAAATAGCGCAATTTTTTAATTAACAAATCGGAGGAATGTTTTCAGATGTAAGGCTAGTCTTCGCTTTAAGACCGGAGAGAAGTGAATAAATTGCAAATTCACAAAAGGTAACTAAGTGGTCTTGATACGATTTGTTTCACGAAAATAAACCATTCAACGTGATTTCCACTCGTTGTTATGTATTTCTTGATAACGCGGTGGAACCGTGCATCGAAGCGCACTTCCAGTTCGCGTTTTTCGAGAGTTTTTCTTATGAGCTTTGCCTCGATGGCGTCAAGCACTTTCTTGCGCAAATCGACTTTAATTGCTGCAAACCAAAAAGCTTCACTGTTTTCCGTCAGCTCTGTGTGCTGACGCTTATTGGTGGAGGAGCTTGAGAAACTCTGGAGTTTTTTTGGTGGGCGCATCCAACACGTTTGGTGGGCACTCTGTACTACAGCAATCGTTCGTCATTATAGCAGCCTTTCGTTCAGTTCGACCATAGCCACAAAAATTAGCTTCTAGAGAAGAAGATGTGGATCATCACCTTGCCAGCCAACCTTTGGCACTCTACTGCTGTTGGTGGATGCGGTCCAACGTCTGAACACCCCGAGCTCTGCGGCTCGAGTTGACTTGGGTACAGATGTACCCAAGTCTCACTAGCGTAACTGCATTTAACACCTCCTCTACAAAAAAAGTCTCACTAGCTGTGATGAGGCTCGAGAACAAAGAAGACCGGCCTTGTCATATTCAGACATTCTCGCACTGATCAGACATTCTTGCGCTAGAAAGAAAACCCAATACAAATTAAAATGAATATATTTTGATTACGTTGCTCTCTGTGTTAAACACAAAATTTACTACTAATAGCAATTATATCAATAGCGATTAAATAGAGTATTCATTCGTGCATTGATTAGCTAAAGCAAAAAATGAACTAAAGTTTTTCTAAGCCACTTGGACCCTTTTCGGTTTCCGGGAGTTGCTTCTGTCTCTTATAATTATTACTAAACATAAAATGATAGTAATAGTGATTTTTATTATTGTAGCTAGACAGCGAACAAGTACGATAATATACGCCAATAGCGTAAGTCCGGCCATTCGCATTATTAGTTCCAGGTTTTGGAAAGTCTCAACTTTGTGTCGCCATTTCTTGTCACCCCGCTGATTATACTGATATAATCTATTTGTTGGCTAGTTGTGGTCGCATCAAGAAGAGGAAGCTTAACCGCGTGTGCATTAAGTCATCGTGGCGTGTGATTATTGCTCTGTCTAATCTAGCAAGGGTGCTAGCGTTATTAAGTAAGAGCCACACATTCACATGCTAGAGAACCTGCTAGCTGTAGAAACAGAACTATTATACTATCTTGTTGTTTGAACGATAACTCTAACCCAAATCTGCAAATCTTAGGAAAGTTTGTTTTTATGTCGCGCCAGAGTCACCGGCCATCTACTCCATTTCCTTCTATGCAGCATCCCGCGACACGCACGTGAAACACCTAATATACAAACCGAGTTAGCAATTCAGTTCTTTTGCGCTAACAGCGCTTTCGAGATGTAGCATCTATGGTACAAGTCTGTTCTGACCTCCATGCTCCCAGTAATCGCATTCGTTCAACGTGATGTCACATGATCTAATGGAGTGAGTAATCTCAGCTGATAATTCGGGTTCCGTTTTATCCAGGTTGTTAGGAGCCTTTTCGTTTTCTACAGCGGTGTCGTTACTACTGTCTATAGTAAATATATATATATCTGTGTATGGATACTCTCCCCCCACTCTCGCTCTCTCTAACTCTCTCTCTCTCTATATATATATATACCTCGCTGGCAAACAATGTTCAGCGTTGCTTTTGTCGAGACGACCATCATCGAGGATATGACTAGTAGTGACATAGTTTTGCTTAAAAGAACTTCAGGGCTGCGGAAGCCGTGTTATCTAATGGACAGAACGAGGAGTGCAACCTCAAACGATGCTTCATGTTAAACGGCAGTCATTTATGGTCGTTGAACGCAAAACGGCAAATGTGTTACGTCCAGCAGTTGTACGGAGCATATTTGAAATATGAAAGAACTGAATTTCGTGGCAATCGTAAATTGCCAAAAGAACGTTCTGTTCCGTGGTAATAAAAAATGCCGAAAGAACGGGATGCGTAATTGTGTGTTGTACCAGTGTATCCAGCAACCGTCTCTGAATGAGAAAGAGCGCTGGCGAGCCAGTGTCTAGCCTAATGTTCTGCTCTTTCTGGGAAGACCCTATAGACGAAAGCAATCAAAGAAAATATCGTAATTCTACTTAGCAAATGGCTGACTGCGAAAGACAGCCTGGCGAATGAATAAACGATATGTCTTTTCTGCCGCCGTTCTAAATAATATTGAATGCGTATGGATACTACCGCGCACCAAATGAAGAGGTAGGAGTTTATTGTAAATACTTGTGTGAAAATATAAACATAACAAAGTAACGTATACAATAAAAATACAAATCACGGCAGTGCAAAACTAGAGCGGTTGAGTACGAATAAGAATGAATGGAAAAAGTATTTACAAATGTAGACATACATTAGAAACATAAACATACGATGCATACATAAAGGGTCGAATCACGTATGAGTAAAAGTAAAGAGCTTGTGTAGAACATACAATTGAAATACATGTAAAGGCATTCATAAA
This sequence comes from Dermanyssus gallinae, assembly GCA_003439945.1. Taxonomy (NCBI): domain Eukaryota; kingdom Metazoa; phylum Arthropoda; class Arachnida; order Mesostigmata; family Dermanyssidae; genus Dermanyssus; species Dermanyssus gallinae. The sequence continues at coordinate 1,483,292 of QVRM01002848.1, forward strand.
ATGTAAATGTCAAGACGAAAGAAACACATACATAGATCACTTAAGTTTGCATCCTGTAGCCTCAGCAAATCTTCACATATGTATAATAAATGTGGAATCATGCTTTCACAATGTGACATAAATATATCATAAGAACCTGTGCTCAGCAGTAAAATGGGTTGCGATAGATTGGGTTTGTATATGTCGGCCTGGCATACAGGATATTATACACCATGCGTACTGATGAACTCCGAACCAGTTAGAGCATTATAATTCATAAAATGTCGAATCACCTGGGCTGCAGAGCAGAGCAGTCAAATCGCGCTGTTTAAAATGGAAATGTGTTAAAAGGCCATAAACCCAAAAAGGTGTGTTGACAAGTAGATATGAGGTTTACAATAGAGTGGTACGGTATATATATATATATATATATATATGAGGGTGTGGTTGTCAAGACAGAACACGTGTTCAGAAATACATGGTAAGCAGTCCTAGAGTACACACCGTATTAACTATCAAGTATGTAATAGATGGTTAGATTTGCATGAGTTCATATTGTCAACCGCTATGCTAACAGGCAAAAGATATGCTCAGTGCAAGCTACGGCTCTCGCACCAATAGAACACTGACTTCTTCGCACTTCTCTAGCTGACGTAATGAAGATTTGTTACGCCGTTAAAGCATAAAGTCAATGCATAGTAAAACACCGGCGGTGACGTCAAGTGAACAACTTAAACGCAGAGGTCTTAAGAATTTTCTCTGAACTTCTGAAGAACTTGTTCACCAATGTTCTACATTTAGCCAGATCTCGATTAGCAACCAAGGACAATATCGAGCTTCTGGGAGCTCCCCTTACCGATGCGGCGCTGGATAGTGTTTTGCGCAGAAAAAATGTTGAGGTCAGTCGATGGTGCGACAGACTTCAAACTCTAGATGCCCGGCGTTATACCTTTTGCGACAAAGTCTCTCTACTCCTCGCCTGACGTACCTCTTGCGTTGTTCACCTTCTTTTGAAAGGACCGACCTTCTCGACAATTTCGACGACATTCTCCGTACAGGACTACAACGGCTACTCAACGTTAACCTGGGATCTGCGTCCTGGGCCCAGGCATCACTCCCTGTGAGCGCGGGGGGCTTAGGGATTTGCAGTGCTAGGGATTTGTCATTATCTTGTTACTTGGGATCCTTGACAACATTGAAGGATTTAATAATTTCGATTGGAGTTGAAGATACCCCGTTCAGCTGGCCAGGGCCTCCAATTGGAGGCCCTGGGGGAGTTTCGAGTTTGCTGGGGAGAGCCCGACGAGCGAAGAGTTCAGGGTGCGCTGGACCACTTGGACCACACTCTTTAAAGAAGAGGCAAGAGGCGCTTCTAACACAAACCCGAGACTTAAAAGGAAAAGCTCGCTTAAAACCTTGTTTTGATTCAATGAGCGGAAAGTGGCTACAAACCCTCCCTTCGCCGCAACTGGGGACGATACTGGACCGTAACACAATCCGCATCGTCTCGGGTCTGCGGCTTGAAGAGGCTGTATGCGCAGAGCACATTTGTAACCTATGCCGGTCTAAAGTAACCGTTACGGCGGAACACGCGCTGTCCTGCCGGTTCAGTGTGGGACGCAACCGTGTGGGACACGCTGGCGCCGTTCTACAGAAGCCGAGTTTCAAGATCAGCCGGTGCTGTTCCCAATTTAGAGGAGCAGCGGAAAAGTCTGAAGTACCGCGAGTTGGAGGCATCTTTTATAGTGCAGCCAGTTGCGATAGAAACAATGGGAGTCATAGGCGAATCATCAGTAAGATTTCTGAAATCAATTGGGAAAAGAGCGGCAAGTGAGAAGAACGAGAAAAGGGCAGATGAATTTCTGCTATAAAGAATATCAATTAAAGTGCAACGTGGAAATGCGGCTGCGGTGCTGGGTTAGCTGTCCTCAGGCAGTGGTCTACAGGGTCTGACCTGATTATGTAATTAAATTATGTTATGTATAATGTATAAACACAAATATTAATTTGTATGTAGTTTTGATAAAAACACAGTAGACCACCTATACTGACCAGTAGTCTAGGATGTGGCCTTCAGTTATTTCATTATGTGCTAAGAAAAATCAAGGCTCCCAAGGTATAGCCTCCAGAGTGACGTATAAAATTTGGAGACGGTAAGAACGTTTTGTTAATGAAATAAACCCCAAGAAATATTATTAGACGGATAAGTCAAGTCGCTTCGCAAATATCCGAGCAGTTCGCCTGGGGCATATACAACAAGGATAAAGGCTAAATTCAGCTGTAGGCATCATGTGTGAAGTGCATTAATGATCTGTAAAATTAGCACAAATGTTATATGGTGAAAGAAATGTCGTTAAAAATATCTCGGCTCAACACTATTGCTGTGTGAATGACGAGGGATATCTGCATGTGGAGCTAGGCGTGGTGGGAGCCTTCGATAACTGGAACGTATGATTCCTAGCTGTTGAGAACGAGTAAAGCAATTTCCAAATGGCAACGCGCGTGTCAAGAGCGTACACAACATTGCCATGGCTATCGCGAAGGACGCCGAGGAGGGCATCCCATAGTGCAAAAGCCGCACGTCTATAATGGCATCAACGAAATGACTAAAATCTTTCAGTCAGAACGTGAAGTCTGTTAGTTGATGCATTATGTTTAGACTGCCAGAAGCCAAAACCACTACCGAAATAAATCGAATACGCTATGTGAGTATGGAGGATTAATTGGGACATTGTGGATGAAATTACTGATTATCGAATTTTGTGCTGTACACTTGGACACAGCTAATAAGGCTTCTAAAGGGCGTAAGGCCCTCTGAGTGTAGCGTGTCCAACACTCAGAAGATCAACCCTCAAAAACCGTGGTCGGAGAGAAACACCAACCGGGTAGCCTTGGCTATTAGTTTCCGTGCAAACCATTGGATAAAACATTTTAGGCACAGAACTCATCCCCAGGAGGATTGAATTATTATGGTTTATTAACACCCAGGTTGGGTAAATTATAAACATGCTGATTAGTCACAACTAGAGATTCTTTCAGATCACTGGATCTTCTCTCACCTTGCTAGTTCAGCTATCGCAATCCCTAAGCATCTCGCGCGGTTGTACTTCTCATGGCTACCTCAGTGTGTCCTATTCTATGTCTATGTCCTTATCTTCTCCGTAGTTGTAGTATCTTAGAGTCTCTCCTCTAAGATATGAACTATTCTACTCCTACAAGAATTGGCTAAGCCCAAACACCGCTTCATGAAGACAAATCGAACTTTTCTAGTAACTGTAGAACTGCCTATCCTAATTTCTTCCATATGCGTGATATACCGAATGTTGCTGTTGGTTCTACTTAAATACTGAAAAGGGCGGGTGCGGTATGTATTGACAGCATTTACGGGTTTTTATGTAGTGCTATCGCTCGAATGGTTTTCCCTGCTCTGCGTTCAATTTTCTTTCAAAAAATGCTACCATTCGACGTTTTAGTAACCCCCAAATAGGTGCATTTATTTACAAAACTGGTTCGAAAAAGTTGTCTTTTGCCAATCGACATCTTCTTCGGAATTTTACTGTTACTGTCTTTTGCCAGCTAGTGCTAAGTCCCACCTCGTCCATGTAATCAATTAGCCTTTCTATTCCCTGCTTAATCCTAAATAGACTCCTGCAATAGATCGCAACGCAATCTGCGTACATTAAAGTACTTGCCCACTCTCCGGTCCATCCTGAGCTGATCCTATCATTTTAAGACACTCCTGTCGTCTGCGTTAGTCTTCCTACACCGTTGTCGATGTATGTGCTCTCCCCAAAAATGTTCTCCAAAAGTTTTAACAGCGGATAGGGAACCCCTTACAAAACTAACTTGTCTATAATTCTGCTTCTCGGCGCTAGGCCACAGGCGGCTTGAGACCTAAAAATATCGCGTATAACTTCTTCGGCTGTTCGCGTATAGTCTTCTCGGCTCGGATAGCGTTTCCTATATTTCTGCCAGCAATTGGCGCAGGGCCGCATGGTTCGACTTCGATCTTCTGAACTCATGTTGCTCTTCTGGTAGTTTGTTTCTGGTTTCGAAAAAGCGCTTGAGTCTATCTGATATAATCTCCGAGGATATCTTATTAGGGCAACAAAAGGGCAAAATTTCCTTCACGATTCCGCTACGGTCGTGAAGCGAATACGCGAGATGTGGAGACAGAACAGGCAAAAGGCGCAACTCTGTTAATAAACCAAACCTTGTGTTGTATTTTAGTTACCCCATACCAAAACCACAAGGAAAAGCGCGGCGTGCAGGAATACCTATAAGACAAAACCAAAGCTCGTTTTTGCTAGCTCTGTAGTGTTTGTCTAGCTTCGCAAATTACAAGGTTGAATAACATGACATTTGGAGGGGTATATTCGTACGTAACTGTGATAACTAAAGGTCGTTAATGTGGATTTATTGATAATGGATTCTCCGAAAAGTATTAGCGTTTTTTACTCGTAGAAATCACATGCTATTGCACAAATGTTAGCTTTTGATTCAGTGGATGACTTTTTTAAACATTTCAGTTACGTCCAGTCTGCAAAAAGTCCATAATGTATGTAAACATATTTTTGCAAAAAGTCTGAAATAAATGATCTATAAGATATTCACCAATGCAATATACTCTTTATTTGCACAGCATTTGAAAGCAACCCGGGAAACATATCTGCTTTGAATCTCGCGCAGCCTCTCTCTATTATTCTTGAGAGCAAAAAACTGGCAATGCATAAATGTCTAAGAGCGCCACGTACAACTCAGATGTGGTGATTATAAAACATCGTAGAATCCAATTAGCGCGACCAGCTGCGTAACTATCTCGTTAGTGTGCTCTGTGTGAAATTTGGTTTTGTTGAGACCAGCACGCCAAGATCCCTCATAGCGTCGTAAGGTTCTAGAAATACGTAAATCTAGGGTTGCCATGCCGAAATTCAATACTGCGTAGTATTTCTCAACTGGCCTTTAAAAGATCACATGGTAAGCTTCTTTTGACGCATGACTCTTGTGCATCTTGACGATTATGTCTGCATACCCTTTAGGAATACGCTGGATGGAAGAAATTGCGGATAGTGTTTGTGTGAAAAACATACATCTGACGTATGAGGAAGGCTCCTTGCGGCTAGCCATATATAAGAAGGTTGTTTTTAACTCTAGACCATTCTCCGTCCCCTACGGGCTTGGAACTCACCGTGAGGTATATCTTTAAAGCACCGAGGGCCGGACATGTTGAGATATCTAGCGTATCCTCAACAGTCCTTGTGACAGCATGGCCGCTGACTCGCAGCGGTACATGTTTTTTATATTTTTTAATCTATTCTCAGAGAGCATCGCTTAATAAATTTGCGGTCAACAACAGGGATCGAAACGGCGACAGCCCTGTAGCTGACAACCATGACTAGCGCACTAGTCCCCTAGACCACGCCCAAGTTTTATACTCTGCGCTTGTATTTTTCGCAGGTTAAGAAAACTACGTAAGGTTGTGCGTTGTTTTGTTAGAAGAGGACTCACATCCCTTATGTTTTGAGTAATATTGTACTACTGTACTAAATTTAAAAGTGATTTAAAATGTTTGATTCGTCCTCAAAACGGCTGACTCGACGCACTGGCTGACGCGAATGGTGTTGACGGACGTAACGTTTCATCTCAGGAAACATGTCATCCTAATATGATTGTGAGTTAAGTCGAGATTCCGTAGCGTACAAGGTTGTACGCCTTGATGAGTATCAGCCTTCTAATATGCCCTGGTAGCGCTAACAAGTTATTCTTCTTCGCTCTTTACGTGGTATGAACAGACAATATGCATATATTATTACCTCTCGCAATTCACTTGAATTCACTTCGAAACAGTATAATGTTCAAGCACACGCTTCTAACAGAACATCCGTGTTTCATACATCGTAGTACTTCTCACCCCAGTTTTAGCATTCAGTGGTACTCTACTAAAAGTGTATGGATATAGTAATACTAATAAGCTTGAAATTAATCATTAAAATTACGTACCGATCGATACATCACGAAGTAATTTAGAATGCCATTTTGCTTGATTAAAATAAATGATGTACATTCCCTTAACCCAATATCGAGAGCGTCCCAAATTTCGATGCGTATAGCGTCTATAGTGATTTACTACCACTATAGAAATGCTCCGTGGTTGATATCCTTTGCTTTTATTCGCTGCTCCCCAGCAGATTTTTCATGCTAGGGGGTGTTTTGTGTGGTATATGTATATATATATATATATATATATATATATATATATATATATATATATATATATATATATATATGACACGTCATGATTTATCACCTTGACGTTGTTTAGCAAGCAGATATTTTGAGTAGTGTAATATATAAGACAGTATCCACACAACTCTGTTCGGAATCAACAACTGTTTGTCATTGAGGACAAATCATGCTTAAACGCGACAAGCCCTGGCTTTAGGACACCCCCTTGCCGTGTGTCCGAGGCGTCTGCACTTGGTGCGTTATTTTTGGTACTATAAGCAGCTACGAGCGAGATGTCCAGTTGCTTTGCAATTTTAGCAGCTGGGCTTCCTTGCCTGACTGTTTCTTGCCTTTAACTCAATGCTGGCCTGTACGAACGTCGCGAGCATTACACGTACACGTGATTTTTGACTGGTCCGTTGATTTACGTCGGAACGTTTGTATTGGGTTCTTGAAATCGAGGAACATTATTCATATGGAACTTCTGAACTGTTATTGGCTAAATTAGTTAGAATTACAAAAACAACATTCAGCATAATAAACTATATATATATATATATATTTATATATATATATATATACATATATATGTAATGATTTATTGTTCGCTTGGCATGTATACCTAAATAACATGTCACCATTTAATATCAGGGGCGCTTAGAGCAGCAGCATATATATTACCTACGCATCCATATAATCCATGTCTACTTCAATACCTACTGAGTATTTGCTTTCCATTGTGACAACCTCTTCTTTGTAATATCGACCAAGTCATTTCTAACATTTGGTCCTAGAGCTAGGGCCTCCGACAGCTCTATATCTCTGCCCCCCCCCCCTAAGGCTAAACATTCTTTAATAATATGTTCGATTGACTCATTCTCTAGCCCACATGCTCGACATGCTGTACTTTGCCCCTCCTATATTTAGCTCTATGTATCCTTGTATACAACATCCCTGCCTTGGCATCTGCCAATAGCCCACTCGCTCTTGAATTTTCGTATACCCATTCTACCCCGCCCCTTTCCCGCTTTTCCTTTGCATACATAGTTGCCAAACTTGATCTGGAGCCGATCGCAAATTTCCATTTGTCTGTATATGACTTGTTTACCTTCAAGTTCACCATTTTCTCTGATACCCTCGCTCTTGCCCATTGCTGACAATTGTACCCAATCTCCCTAGCTGCGAACTCTACTCTGCAATCCCACTTCGTTTTAATCCTAAGTGCCGTCTTTACCAGCTGCATCTGTTTAACCCATCTTTTATTTGTGACATTTTCGATCCTACTACTAAATCTAAGCTTACTTTGTACTTCCCTTTTGTATAAATTTTGATATTCCCCCTTCCCCCTCAAGAAATTCCCTGGCGCAATTAAGACGGCAACCCAATGCAAATCTTATCACCTCTCTTTGTTTTGTTTCTAACTTCTTTCTTAACCCTGCGCTGTGAACCAGAGAGGCATTAGCAAAGGTCAATCCTGGCACATACATGGCCTTCCATATATTCCTTGTTACTATATATTTATTAAACCCCCAGAGGCTCTTACACCTTACTGCATTTCTTTCTCTTTCAGCCTCCTTCCTCCTTATTATCTCTTCTTCCTCTAAATAATCATCCGCTGTAGTCATTGTCACCCCAAGATACTTGTACTGACTTTTATAATCCAATTCTGTTCCCTGTACTACAAGCTTCTTTGCCCCCCTAGTCCCATTACATACTAAAACTGCGCTCTTTTTTTCCTTAAACGCCATGCTCAGTTCTCTCCGCTGCTTCCCCACATGCATTCAACCTTTGTTGAACTTCGCTAGTATCCCGCCCTAACACTACCATATTGTCAGCAAACAGCAGCACGGCTGTCTTGATATATACACCCTTTTCCCCTATCTGCCATCCCAAGCCTGTTCTATTAATCCTTCGCGCTATTCTCTCTATATACGTAAAAAAAATCACCGATGACAACGAACAGCCTTGCCTGACCCCCTTAGCAATTATAAACTCTCTAGATTGTTCGGCTGCTGTTATTATTCTTACCGTGTTATTCCTGTAAATTTCTTCTAGTAACTCCACCCAGCTTCTCTCCAAACCCTCCTCTAACATGATTTGATACAACTTTGCTCTGTCCACCATATCATATGCTTTTTTAAGATCTAAAAAACCTGCCACACACCCTTGTCTCTGCAATCTCGATGTTTTCACAACCTGACTTAATAGAAAAAGATGATCATCTAGGTTATACCCTTTCCTAAATCCGCACTGTCATTCTCCTATTTTCTCATTTATCTCCAGACTACTCTGCACTCTACTCTTAAACACCTGCATAAATATTCGATACACTAACGTTGTAATTGTGATTGGCCGCCTATTTTTTAAAGTGTCATTATCTACCCCCTCCTTGGGAAGAAGAGAAACTCTTCCCTTGCGCCAACCCTCCGGGATTCTGCCCTATCTAAATATATTATTAAATTGCTTCGTTAGATAATACACGTACTCTTTTCCTAACGCTTGGATAATTCCTATCCAAAGCCCGTCAAGACCACACGCCGTTTTTGAATTCATTTTCTTTACCACGCTTTCGATCTCATCTGTTGTGGTTGTAATCTCCGTGCTAGTTCTTGTTCTTTCTACACTGTTCACGCTAGTCGTGAAAAATAGTGCTTGTAACGCGGTGTTTATTTCATCTGTTGTGTATGTTCTATCCTGGACGTTATTTGCCATTCTTGTTTTTTCCTGTCTGACATAGTCCTAAAACCGCTTTGCTCGCTGGCCCTTGGGGGCCTCCAAAATCCTGTTAAATTCACTTTCGTCTATATTTTCAATTGCATCTTGTATCAAAATTTGAGCTTTGTTCTTAGCGTCCTTGTAATTTCCCCAATACTCCTCTGCCTTGTCTGCGTCCTTTCCCATTACTTTTCTATGCTCCTTACTCCATCTTTTCCGCTCCATGATTGCCTTATTTATTTGATCACTCCACCACCATATATATATATATATATATATATATATATATATATATATATATATATATATTTGTTTTATTAACACCCAAACTGGGCAAATGTGTTTATGTTACATCAAAATGTTTCGAGACACCAACAATCTAGCGTTTTGCTAGTTCTGCTATAGATCTAACCGCCGGGCATACCGCGGCGTGGTATATATTTATATTTATATTTATATTTATATTTATATTTATATTTATATTTATATTTATATTTATATTTATATTATATTTATATTTATATTTATATTTATATTTATATTTATATTTATATTTATATTATATTTATATTTATATTTCTATTTATATTTATATTTATATTTATATTTATATTTATATTTATAATTTATATTTATATTTATATTTCCTTTATCATTTATCTTTATCTTTCTTTCTTTCTTTTCTCTTTCTCTTTCTCTTTCTCTTTTCTTTCTATTTCTCTTTCTCTTTCTCTTTCTCTTTCTTATATATTATTCCCACTTACACACCATTTAAATTAGAGCATGAGAGCAGACTGTGAGAGCGTGGAGGACTATGACATGCGCATCACATTTTGGCTGAAACACATGCATAGGTGTGCATTTATACTTGCATTTCGTGGATCTGAAGCTTGGCTACAAACAACATTAAACTTACTTCCATGGTACGCAGTAACTGACTAAATATTAAGAATAAAATATTTAACATGGAAGAAAAGGAGTAAGTAAAAAGTAAAATATCTGCGCACGAAGACCGCCAAACTTGCTATAAGATATACTTTAAGCCAACAATATAATATCAGACGATGACGTTGCACGATCCATGTGTGTAAACAAATGGGTTTGCAAAGTGATCACCTTAGCTCTCTCCTATTTGCCTCATCGAATCGTATAACGAGTAAGCATTTGGCGGTGAAGGTTATTATGTACGCAGACGATCTCGTTATGTATAGTTGCAGCCGACACCACTTGTAACAAACCTCGGCAACCCTTCCCTCGAACGTGTCAGATGTCGAATCAACACTTAAAAGACGAAAGCAATGAAATTCAGGCGCAGATGTCCTGTAGCGGAATCCGACACTTCTCGACTATGGCAACCTTCGGGGCAAAAGCGCAAATGAACTTACTTGAGCATCAATCACATCGACTCTCCGTGAACGAAGCAAGTCATTCAGAGCGCACAGAGAAAAGGGAATACGCAGCGGCGTGGTATTAGTGATCTTGATTGCTACTCTACAGAGGCTCTCGGCTGAAACTCTGATCTGCGCCCTTTACGGATTCAAATAGTTCCAACTGCTTTGTCAAGCGTAACTAACACTCGACGGGGCCAATTTTTTATTAACTGCCTTTTAATCATTCTAAATAGGGTAACTCCCGCCTATCTTTAAAGGCATGGGCCTCCACAAAAGACCAACAGGTTTGCATGTTAGCGCATACGCCATTGCCCTTTAAAGAAGGTCATAAGCAATAGGATTGAGACGCCGTCACATATAATATAAGCAGTTTATCAGATCCCTCAGAGATACATACCATTTTGATGTGAACTTTTTTAGGACCTACGCATTTGTGTTCAAGACATAATGTTTAAATAATACTAGACACATCTTTGAAGTATTTCAAGGTCTTTATTGCGATGCGATAGACAGTTCAGAGTATTTATTTTTCATAAAAGCTTTGCGCAACCCGTTCTGGCCCGGTTGAGCTGTTAAGGTCTATGTTTTACGTGGCGGTTGAGAGTCGCAGATACGTTCTCGAACAACGTTGTTGCGGTAGTGCATACTTTTATGAAATATATACCACTATAATTGATCTATTGATTTCGAATGTTTCAAAAGTGTGTACAGGATACACTCAGTAGAACTGCGGAACAGGCCCGGAACCCATTGAATGTGCAATGGTACTAATAACATACTTAGAGTGGGGTAATTGGGGGCGCCTCTTTAACCGTAACTCTGTTGATGTAGGCCCACAGTTAATCCCAGTTACAACGAATACAAAGAAAAGTTTAAATCGAACTTTGAGTTACAAACAATACTACTGTGCTTAGCATGATGCACTATAAGGTCCGTGCATGCTCTGCCTTGTTAAAAGCGCTGCACGGGCGCCCAAGATGCGTTATGCAACGATGTCTGCTATTAGTTCGAGTCTGTCGATGAGTCAAATAATGATGGAGCACGTTGCACGTAGTCAACTGTGCCAATTAATTGATCTGAACTTGGATCGACCTTCGCGTTGTGTTCATTCCGTGCTTCGATTCCAAACTTCGACCCCGTAATCGAAGAAAAGTTCACGTAGCATTCCATTATATCTATTTTGTCACGCTTTTTCCGGCAGTTGCACATATTTCGATTATCGTTGCCATACTTGTCATTATTTAAAATACCCTTTGTTATTGCATTGTTTTCTGCAAATTAGTTGTTGTATGTCGATCGACTTTGGAAGCCCGGTTGTTTATTTCAAATGTTTTGGCATTAATACTACACCTTGTTAGAAATAACTTAGAACCCAATATCGCCCATAAGACCCGCAACGACATTCTCTGAACACTGCAGCAAGCCTTCGTCGTGCACTAGCCTTCATTTGGAAACGAGGCGGGCCTAATGTCCAGATTCGGATTCCGTCGTTAGTACTAGGCATATAAGTTGGTCGTTCAAATAATAATAATATTAATAAAAATAGCTGTAAGATTTCGTAAAATGCTATTCTAATATTTAATATAGTAACATCGTATTCGAATGAGGTAGCTAATACCAAATGCTTTTAAACAATATACCATGATCTTAGATGAAACGATTTATTTTTCGTATAATACATTATTTATGCGTTACACATACCATGAAGGATTAGCTGGTCGGTAGGTAACAACGTATAGCAGGTGTTGTATATAAGCGACTATCAGGTGTCTGTTTCGTTTAGGCCAGACTACTTCAGAAGTGTGCCTCGAACGGCAGGCATGTTCTTAGATACGCGGTGGGTATGTTGCCGCAGGAACTGTTGGGGAAATTCTAAGTATCTCAACATATCCGGCCCTCGGTGCATTGAAGGTATGCCTTACGGAGATTATAGTTTGTATTCTTGTAGTCACGGGGGTTATAGTTCATACTCTTATGGCCCACAGGGGCGGAAGACAGTCTAGCATTAAAAAGCATCCTCCTTATACGTTTTCACTATTGTTGGTGTCAGTTACGACTAGCGTCGCAGACGTAAGACGTCTTTTTCAGACGCTTTCAGGACACAAATCGCTGCCCTTGACCGGTCGAACTAATTTATTTTTCAGTTTACACAGTGATCACCTCAGCTCGCTCCTGTAGGTGCGTAACCACTACAGAGTGGCAAACCGGCGAAGACGCGAACGGCACGGGGATGTGCTGATGCTGATGATGACTCCATAGATGATGCGGGGCCTGATGCAGATGGTACCGGCGCCAAGGAAGCAGAGGACTGTAGAACTATCATTTTGGGAAAGAACAAAGTGGGGGTGGAGGGCGTCCCTCTCGATGACGAATCCAGCGAAGGCTGGAATAAAGTAGGACCCAAGGGGAAAATTGTTGCAAAACCAGTTACAATACAGAAGATTGATTATCTTGAATTTGAGTTAAATTGACTACAAAAGTATGAACTATGTCATCGACCGACCAGCGAAGGCGTCTCTGTCTTTCACCTGCATTTGGTGTGTCAGTAAGCTGATGCAATAAAAAAATTCAAAGAGCCGACTTTTGCTTAAAGTTGATCAAGGTTGGCAGTCTTTTGTTGCTGACAGTAGTAGATTAAACTTCTAGGTTTAGAAAAACGATAATGGCGCAATTAGTTGGTTTCCAAGGAAGTGCATGTAGTTAGCTAACAGGAATGACATAGATATGGACTCTCTAAGCTCGTGTAAATACTGTCGTTGATGTTTTCATTTCTCTACGTGATACGCTTCGATAGCTCCTAGCAGATTCTTACATCGGCCTTTGCCATGCTTCGTTAATTATTGAGTAATTCTCAACCTTATATAAAGTAATTATTTATTCTATATTTAATTTGAAAATTAACTTCAGAGGGTGCATTCCATTGCTAAAAGTAGAAGGAACGTCTGTAAATTAATTAAACAAACAATCAGATATAATAGTTGCCTCAATTAATTTAACCAAAATAGTATTCGGAACATCAGTTGCTCAACGGGATTTCTCTCCAGAACGAGGATCCGCTGTTAGCCCGTATACTCTTTTTCTAAGCTTTTTGATGAGTGTGTTAACGTTTCCTGGCCCATGGGCCCATACGTGTCTATGGCGATAGTATGAGCGAGGAGCTCATATTTCCTTGCGTTTGACTTTAGGTATAAGACAGCCTCGAAGTAAAAGACCTTCTTCATAGCGTAGAAGACAACAAGCATATCACTTATAAGCAGTTCATCGTTTAAGTACCTCAATGGCATTTCTGACTGCAACCGTACTTGAAGCTCATACAGCTGAATCAAGACGAACTGTGGCCTCTAGTGAAATCTTCATATTTTTGCTATCAGTGCACCTAAAATAATGACTTGTTGTGTTTAGCAACGCTGTTTCTCAGCCTCTTGGTTCAGCGGACACAGGAGCAACTCGGAGCGAGCCACTCTGGTGGCTTTGGACTCGTCAGACATCACTTATCGAACTTTCCGCGCGTACGAAACATAGTGCAAATCCTCCACAAAAAGTTAGATCTACGTGCTTTCTCAGCGAAATTCCTGTATGACCAGAAATCATGGCGGGGCAGAGTTACCTTGGGTTGAAGTACAGAGGGGTGCGGTTCTTTACAGCTCCTACTTCTCCCCTAACAGGGAGCAACGGGAGCTTGAGGATTTCCTGGGAAACCTTGCCCATTCGGGAAGAGGGTAGTCATCATGCTAACGCTACCGGAACACTTTGAGGGAGCCGAACAACGACCAAGAGGGCCCAGGTGCTGCAAGAGTGGGTGGCCGAAATTAACTTAACGATAATTGACGACGGAAGACACTCATCTTCTGTCGAAGAAACCAGACGGCATGCATCGACCTCAACATGGTTAAGGAAGCGACCCATCCACTAGTTGCGGAGTGGCGGATGGGGGACCCTTAGTAATTACAGGTACATCTGTTTCACTCTTATTGTCAACTCTGTGCTGACGTCTTTGACAGGGGGGGGGGGGGGAGGATGGCAGGTAAAGAGGCTGGACAAGAAAAGGCATTGCGCCGAAATTGTTAAGGCCAACTGTACACTATGGGAAGTAAAGTGAGACGTACGCGGCGTACGCTGATGATCTTGCAGTCATGGTTAGGTCTGGGATCGAGACAGCCCCAGAAGGAGTCGCCAATGAAGCCACGACTCTGGTAAACCAGTGAACGGAACGCCACTACTTTAAGCTAACACCCGACAAGACAGAGGCGACGTACCGAACAAGGAGAGTATGAGTCATGATGGCGGGCCACCTGATAGAAATCAGAACAGAGGCAACGTACCTCGGGGTCATCCTTAATACAAGACTTACGTGATCGGCGCATGTAAAGTTTGTGACTGACAAATTAGAAACGATCTTTCGGATATTAGCGCCTATTTTTCCGAGGGCCGGTAGAGTGTCCGAAGCCAAAAGGAGTCTGTTTGCGACAGTGTCTGAAAGGCCCTGTACGCGGCATCGGTCTGGGCGGACATGGCACTACGGATGACAAAAAATAGAAGAGCATTGAGAGCACGGATGCTAGCGACCAGAGTAAGCCGTGCTTACCGGAAGGTTTAGGCTGAAATCATTCCAGGATGTTGTCCTAACCAAGATGTTGCCATGGAGCAAACGCTTCCTGGTCGGAGATTTAGACCTGACCATGGCCAGAAGTGCCACCACCGTCCGCTGATGGCCAGATCAATCAAACGACAGAAAAAAGCAGCAAAGGACTTTTGCTGTAATTTTGGCTAACAATGAGATATTTTAAGTGGCTAGTGCAAAGCCCTTTGACGTCCCCGCTGGAGCAATTTGGGAAACTTCTAATTGCAATTTAAATCTCCGCTGGGGTAATGGAGAGGTTTGTGACTCTTCTGAGACCATCTGATCAGTGGACAGAAGCATGCAAGCAGCCGACGAAACACCCCCGAGACCAAGCTTCGTTTGTACCATTTTTGACCTCTGAAAGTCAGGCGAACGCATGCCATATGTGCTCTTCTCACACCATCCTGCATCATCCTCGGCTTCAAGCGGCGTTCCACTAACCAACCATTTGGTTTCTTTGTAAATCTACAATATTGTCGGAGTCGGCTGCAACTGGAGCTGCGCCGGTGTCCACGCCGTTGCCGCTCTCTACTGGCAGTATATCAGCTGACTGTTATTTTGCTGCTGAGACTGTGAACTTCTTCGTTCCCTTCTCATCAGCATTAGCTGCTGATGTTAAACAGGCGTGCTGTTAGCTTTCCGTTTGTTGTTTTCTCCTCCCCATCTGCATCGGGTACGTCGCTGTCGTTGGTACGTGCTGGCGGTTACTGCGTGGACTTAGCGCTGGAAGACCGCTCCAGTTGCAGAACCGCCAAGGGTTTCCTTTAGCACCTCACAGGTGTCGTTTTGAACGTTACAGGCGTCTTCCGGCAATGCTGCGGTTGGCCGCTCTGCTGCTTTCGAAGGTACCATTGACGGAATTGGTGGCTTTAATGACGAACTCCGTCAAACCGGCATTGCGATTTGATTTCACTGGCACTTCACCATAGGATCACTTCATTACAACACAGCCCTCAACAGTGAACAGTTAAAGAAACTGGCACAAAAACCGGTGCTCAAGACGCGTCTGCACCATTCGAACGCAAGCAGCAGAAAAAGAAGATTCAAATTTCGAAATTCAGTTTTAGCAGTCATTCAAGCTTATAAAGTATCTCAGCATTTTCCATAGGTTGCTGTTCTTCATTATTGCTGCCTTGCATACTTCCACAACCGAAGCCAGTCTTACGATAGTTCTGCGTATTCATTCAAGTTATCATCTCGGAAAGAACAGTGCGCGTCTAGGAAATTATCATGGCTTGAATCGTAATATTGGGAAAATCGTACCTCCATCGCGAGAGTACTTACAATCATTTTCCCTTTCTTTTTCTCTTTCCCTTTCTTAGCCTACCGACGAACCCTCGGCGGACGCATAAAACGCCGGCATTTTATAGCATTTAACCTTGTTCTAACATGATTTGCTTAGATTAGCTTATCAAATCAAATCGAGTGCAGCGTGCGAGAGGCAAAGTGGTACGAAAACAGTTCATTACGCTTTTCAATAACGTGAGGATTTTTAAGTCAAGTTTGGGATTTTTCAATATTATTAAGCAAAGTGTAGGACGTTGCAGAAATAAACGCGCATAACACAACTTGCGTAAAACCGGCGCTCTCTTTGACTTATTCTTCATGCAATGTTCATCAAATGCCTAGATGAGGGCCGTGTCGCAGAAATATGGTAGGGCTGTATGCTTAAGGTCATTCCAGAATTTAAGATCATCCTACTTACGTCCGATTCTGGCGGGCCATTCCCAAGAAGAGTCGCATTTATTTGATACTGGCATCGGCGCTCATAACACACATTTCGACATCCCTCCACCACCGCAACATAATACCGTAGAAACAGCATGGGTTCTATAAAGGAACGTCAGCTATAACAACATACACAGAAAGATTTTCCGAAATGAAGAATAGCCTGGAACGCCATACATCACAGGAAAGGTTTCTCCTGTCTGCCATGCTTGTTGATCTGAAGTGCGCTTTTAAGACTGCGTAATGCTGCACTCCAGAAGCTCGCCTTTGCAGTTGGGCCTAATACACTAAGCCTAATCGACACCATTATCCAGACAAACCAGATAATTCGTGAGGACACGATTTCTGAGCATAAGCCCGTTATCCAGACCTCTGTTTACCTTTCTTAAGGATACAGTCATTTACAAAGAACACCATTCGGTAGATATCATATCGTATACCAATGATATCGCATTGTTTAGTCGGGTCGAGTTGGAGTTGCAGCGAAGCATACGGACCCTTACGAATACAACGGCCTTCAGATGAACGCCGAGAAAACCAAAGCCATTAATTTTAGATCTGAACGGTTGCTTGAGAATTAGTAATGCCGCAGTCGAGTTAGTTGACACCTTCTGCTGCCGTAACTGCTTCTACGTTAACTTTTCGATAAAGGGCACAACTTTTGAACAACACAGTAGCAAACGAACAAGGAAAAATCTAGTGTCGATAAATAAAAGCCCCCAACAATACTCGCTGGACACTCTCTGAAAGCACTTTTTGGCCTGAAGATTGCTTCGGTGGCGACAACTGCATCCAGGTCATATGGGAGCAATCTTAGCACAACACACCTAGATAAACTAGATGATTAGAACTGGCGTTTTTCAAACTAGTCGTTGGGTAGCCACGTAACGCGAAAAATACCTAGTTTACTTCAAGACCTCTACTCAACCGCTTGTAGAGGATTAAGTTACTAATTGATTCTCCCAAAAATCCCCGCTGTGCTTCAGTTCAGTTCAAACTTTATAAAATGATCCCGCTATTCGCTTCATAGGTCCACCATAGCTATGATATTTTATTACCTATAAACATGTGTTTCTTATATATATATATATATATATATATATATGGCACACAATGATGAAAGCAGGTGCTATCTAATTTCAGTTAAGGTTTTATAGGAAAAGCGTTGATTGTTTACGAGGTGGTAATAGAAATAGACGCGGCCGTCTGCCAGAAGAAAGCTTGAAGAATTCTCATATGGTTTGACAGTTGAACAGTAGTTTCTATAGTTAACCTTTAAAGTCGTTGGGCCTATGTATAATAAGTATTACGTTTGTTCCCAAATATTTAAATGCTGGTGCTCTAGGTAAAAGTGTTGTGTCCTCTACATAAAGGAGCCATCATGCACGCAAATAACACTGAAATTGAAACTTAGAAGGTAGTACAGCTTTGCGAGCAAAGGGTGATGATTTAGCTGACTGTACAGTCAAGTCCTATTCTGGTCGTCTTTTTTTGTTTACTTTCTAAATAAATGTGCACAATATGATAAGCGCAAAATTGGAGATTCGGCTAGGCCCTATACACGTATAGCGTAATTGTTGCTGTGTTTTTCCGACGCGTTGTATGTTAACTGTACTTGTATCGGTGAGTGGTATCAAGTTGTGCAGAAGCATCGAGGGGGCTCAAGGTATGCTGAAAGTTGCAAGAAGTAATTAACTTTTTATGCAAAGCATCCTCTCTTGCATCTCTGCTGTTCTGATAGCACTGAACGCAATCATAGGTCTGGGTGATATTGCAATGCTTTTTTTTTTTGAGAGGGTAAAGGGTTTAAAATACATTTACGTACGACTGAGCAAAAGCATACAGGGATTGGCTGTCCCCAGAACATGCTCACACTCAGACAGTGTGGGACTCAGCCACCAAACAGCAAATCTCACCACCAAGTTCTGGCGCTTTGCAAGAGTCGAGCCGTAGGCTTAAGGCATCTTTCCTATCCAGTTTAGATACACCTGGAAATCGCCATGACCCGTGAAAACCTGAGTCAAGTGGTAAGTAAGACGACCCCGAGGACGATTCATCCATAGGCGGATGTTTGGAATAAGGTTCCTCACAGGCGCTCCTGGTTGTCCGTCCGGGATACTGTCCCACTCCTCCTGCCACCGGTCGAGTGTTACCTCGCGTTCTTGTTCCAGTTCCTTAGCTGGGTCATTCCAAAAGCGCCGACGTTCGGCTGCCTTTAGGTATATTGCAATGCTTGGTGTAAGCTAGTTGTACTAAGCCGACAAGCAATGTCGTATGTCAAGCGACAAAGCGTCTAAACTTAACTCCAGCAACTAATGTGTGCAGCATGTGACACTTACCTTAAACACGCAGCTAGTTCGATTTGTTATTTGCTGGTACCTAGGCTTCACACGCAAGTGAGAAGCATCTGATTGTATGCTTACCTATATGTTTTCTATCTTAGGTTTTATTTTATAGTTTTCTAATTTGTCAGATTAGAATGTGTGTAGAATGCGTAGCTCTTCAGTGTTACAATCGGCCACAACTGTGATGTATAGCCCAAATCGGACATTTAAACGCGAGATGTTTTGCGGTCTTTTTCTATGGCAATACGGTTTTGGTTACCAAAACTACGACTGTCGTCGATTTTGGTCTGTTCCATTGACAAACAAACTGTTCTCCCAGCAGCAAGTTATTTGAGTGTATTTTGTCACATGTTCACCTGCCCACTGCCGCTAGTCTTGGGTTGCCCGTGATTAGTTAGCGAGGTTGTCGGCGCAGTCGACCACATTCCTTGTCTTGGAGGTGAGATCGTGGCAGGCAGAGAGAGAGAGGACGAAAGAGACAGACAGAGCGCACGGAGACAGGATTACAAAAGGTGGTGATGCGTAGTAGAAGCAGCGGAAGAAGAAGAAGAAGGAGGCGGCGGCACAACCCCTTGAATTAAAATTTGAAAATGGCCCCTTCGCGGTAATTTAACCCTTTCGTGTCCGACCCCCCCCCGCCCTCCCCCTTTCCTACAACCTTCGACAAAGGCCGTGCGTGTATTTGTCACTATGAGGAGGCAGGTCTCTTCCGGGGGGGTGTTCGTGTGAACGGTCCAGTCTCCGTCGTCTTCAACGGCGCCAGCATGAGCGTTGCGACCTCCTCAGATAGACAGTGCCTGCAGGGTTGCTGTTTACCTCGCTGCGATCTCTCTCTTTCTCTCTAACTCGATCTCCCGGCACTGTCCGCGGTGCCAGGTTTTGAAGCTGTACATAGCCATTTTTAAGCGGTTGAGACGACGGATCTGTTATTCGCCGGAGACACGCGGTCGTTCCTTACGCTGTAACAGCTATTGCCTCGGCGCTCACCGTGGTAGAGAGAAAGGCAGATAGACAGCAAAAGATAGAGAAAGAGAAGAACTATACGAGCCCACTGGCAATTCGACGGGCCCATTCAAATTCCTCATTTGCCACGAGCAGCCATTTCCTTTTCCCTGTCATTAAGCGGGTTTAATTCTTGAAATACTTTCATGTATCCGCCATTCTCTTTCTCCCGCCCCCTTCCGTCCGTCTTCCCTACCCTATTGTTGTTCACTGACGCAAGCTGTGCCGGGCGAGAAGGTGCCGTTGTGGTGAATCGAGTGTTTTTTCTTTCTAGCTCACTCCCGAATCAAGCGTGCTAAAATAAAGACGATATTTTTACAGCACGCGTTACAGCGAGCAGCAAAGAGACATAGCTGAAAAGAAAGCGCGACCGAAAAGGAAAGATATAGAGGCGGTGGGTGACGAGAAAAGACAATACAGCTGGCTCTTCGACGTGCCGACGAACTAATCTATTTTCGCCCATTTCTGCAGTTGTGTGTGTGATTGCGTTAACGTCATCTTTGTCATTGTTACAGCATTTAATTTTCCAAAAATTATAATATTATTTGCGAAAATATTTGCCTGTATGTCTTTCCATGTTGTTGTGTGCTGAGAGCACAAATAGTCATGAACTAGCATTTGTTTTCACACACACATATATATGTATATATATATATATATATATATATATATATATATATATATATATATATATATATATATATATATACATATATATGTATATATATATATATACATATATATATATATATATATATATATATATAAATATATATATCTGAATGCTCAAAGTCCGAATGTCCGATAATTAGACAGGTAATGGCGAGAGGGTGGGAGAGGTTTTGTGCAGGCTGCATCTGTGTGTGTTGGCGTGAGTGTGTTGCGAGAGAGGGACCGCACCAGCCTGGCTATAATACGCCAGTGTGACACTCATTGCAGCCAGGTTTGTAGCGCCGCTCGGCCTGAGCAAAGACCCAGAATCGTTTGGAGGTAACAGCGGCGACCGCATCTGTTCTAATTAGGAGACCGACTGGTGCTAATTACGCTAATTGCAGACACACGTCGTGTACGCACGCGCGGCATACACGTCATATTCGTTTGAACTGAATCAGCAGCAGCGGCAGTCTGCGCCGGCTGATCGCGCCAGGGTCGACCGGACGGACGGATCTAGGCTAGGTCGTTCGAGGTCAGGGCGAATCTAGTCGAAGTTGTCCTCTAGCATACAAGATGAACCTCTATACACGGCCGCCGCCAATTCGTTGTTTTCATTACCCTTATTTTTGCAGCCTTCTACAGCTACCAGCCTCATTCAGCGTCCGTTTGGTCTGCTCTCCAGGTCGCACAAACTGGACTCGCAAAATTATTCTTATATCACCGAATTCGTTGTAACGTATATCATGTTGTGTTACTCTTTGTTGAGTTGACAACCACTCTGTGGTAAACAGTTGTCTGCCAATAATGTTACCTGCCCTCAGCAAAGCAACAACGAAAAAATCCTGCGAAAGTTACAACCAGAAGTTTTGGTAGCACATCTCGTAGATAACAGTCAGGGGCTCAAGGAGAGCTTGTAGTCTATTCACCTTTAGAACACAGCGAATCAAACCAGCAAAGTTCGAAACATCGTCTTTAAATTGTAAAAATATATCTACAAAGGGTTTGAATTGGAGCACAGAGTTGCCTACACGTAGAAGAAATAAGTAACTTCCTTCGTGACGCCTGATGACAGATTGTTCAAGTTCTATAAGTACTCTAAGGACCAGCATTTCGTTACGACGCATTTGGCCTTTTGTTGATGGGCAAGGTTCATGGTAACCGCATAGCTCAAGCCAGTACTATTTAGAGAAAGCATATAAGTCATTATATAGTCACATTACCATTTGATCCGAAACTGGGTGTGTGGTGCTGAAAGATTTGCGTGTAGACTATTTTCACATTAAGTGGAGCATCCATTGATATTCGGCTTAGTATTTTGATAAGTTAAAGTAAGCACATCATCCAAGAAGCCTCCAAACGGTATATTTTTGAGAAATGACACGCAAGTCAAGAACTTGAAAATTTAGATTAAAATTAGTTGGTTTCAGCATGATGAAGTTGCTTCTAGAGGGGTTCTCTTCATAATGTTTGCATGTGACGTTTAGCCATGGTTTAGAAAACGTGTATTCACTCAGATTGACGCAAAAACGAAAAATCACAAAGAATAAAATCAATTTAAAATGAATGGTCTGGCTATATAAATACCATAGACGTATTCTACACGTAAATAATCTTCACCAAGCTGACTTTACATTTGCACCCATACAGTTCGTAAAAAAATTAACGACATTTTTACTACCTGCAAAAAGTGCTTGACAAAGCGGCGAACTAAGTGAAACCAGCTTGAGTGGTGACAGCAGCTAAAAATCAAGGCGTGATGTCTCCAATGGGGCTAGACAAGGTAGGGACCTCATCATCATTCAGTGTTATGTCAAGGATGTTTTTTCAGGCTCTCTTTATCCGGTTGTCGAGGTCCAACGTTTCTGACGGCTGAAGGAAGGCACGTGAGGTCCATAGTATGTACATGACCTTTTGCACTTCTATTGCGTGCCGGAGCAGAACGTAAGCTTAATGTCTCCCAAGATGGCCCAGCTACTGATAAAGCCGGGAGAGTTGTTCCCACTTCTCCGTCAGTGCATAGTCAAACATGCCGGGGAAGACCGTCGTACACAACAGGTCCAGTTCACATCGATACTTTAGGTAGAACAGAGGAACTCTAGATGTCACAGCCGCGGCACAGCCAACTGGTATGTGGTTTGTGCGAACACCGGCTGCTGTAGCGTATCAGCCCCAACCCCACCGAAGTATCCGGATAGGTGATGGTACGTGTCGTCCGGACGCGTGGCTGCGGTTGCCAACGTGTTACCGCTTCCAAAGGTCTGGCCATCGGGCAGATGCGTGCACGGCGGACAAGGCAGCGGATCCACTGTAGGTCCACAGCTCACACGGTGCGCGCCTGTGATGCTCTGACCCCGCAGTGCATAACCTGCAATGTGGGTCATCACAGAGCGTCCAGCATGGGGTGCCTAGTCTACCGGACCCAGGTGCCGCAGGCTCGGCGTGAACGTCAGGAGGCGATGGATAAGAAGAGAGCTGTAACTAAGCAGGCCTCTAACAAGCCACCACAATTGGAGAAGTCAGCTAACAAGCCTGCCGGACCCGACGAATCGACGGAACGCACCGCCTCACAAGGCACGGCAGCCAAAAGACGGAACCGCGGAGAAGCAGCCTAAGATCATCATCCCGTCGACGATGAAGGGGCAGGTGGTAACAGAGCGTACAACTAAGCAATGACCAGTTTTCTACAGGTAGATCTAAATAGGTGTCGAGCGGCCCAAGAT
The DNA here is from genome assembly GCA_003439945.1 of Dermanyssus gallinae. Lineage (NCBI taxonomy): Eukaryota > Metazoa > Arthropoda > Arachnida > Mesostigmata > Dermanyssidae > Dermanyssus > Dermanyssus gallinae. The sequence goes on from QVRM01002848.1 coordinate 1,506,672, forward strand.
CTCCTCGACGCCTATTCTGGTACCCAGCGCGTAGGGCTGTGTCACGTTACAGACCCGAACGTCGCCCTTGCAGGGCGGATGCCAAATCTCTACATGGATAACACAGCCGACGCTGCGATCAGGTGGACTGGTTTTGCCTAGGTGGAGTTGTGAGGGTCAGTTGTCGTTTACAACTGTTACTTTTAGCCCAATAAACCTCTTATAGAGTTCGAAGGGTTTTTGGCCTTAGTCGCGGCCTCGATACGGGCTCAATCCCATTGAGTTCGTGGTGGTGACGGGGGACTTCAATGCCTTGATTGTCGCCTTGGGGGGGGAGTCGACACACAAAGGAAAGAGGGTCGGTGTGGTTATACTGGATGGCCGAAACGGGACTATCTTTAGCCACCACCACAAAGATGAGCCCATCTTTGTGCAGGGGTCTCAACGGTCGTTCCTAGATCTCACCATGGCGGATGACGCCTCGCTTCTGCCATTCAGAATTGGACGGTACAGGCCAAAGAAGAGTCGACGAACGATCACCGCTACATCACCTTCATATTGGCCCCCAGGAGCCCTTCCCCCCACCATTCTTCATCTTGCCGCACATGGCAGATGAAACATCTACATAAGGAGACCCTCATTGCCGCGCTCGGTGCAAGATTGGGAACAGCACAAGACATGGGCGTCGACGCGGAACTCGTGGGCGTAACCTAGAATCATGCAAACGACCTGTCGGGTGGCGGGCGGTCCCCTCGGGATCCCTCCGATCGTCGTCCGCCTAAGCCGTGGTGGTAATCCGCCGTTGAGGAGACCCGGAAAAAGTGCATCAGGGCTAGCATGATTCTGGCGAGAGCAAGGTCATGGATTGCAAGACGACACCGGCGAGGAGATGATGATTCCGTCCTTCTTCTAGTTCAGCGACGGGCGGACGAGTTGCAGAGTAACTACAGAGGCTGCCGACAAACACTGAAAACTGTCATCACTTAAGTAAAGGCGGCAGCGTGGCAAGAGCTCGTGGCGGCGGTTGAGGCTGTCCCCTGGGGCCTACGTTACTGGGTAGTCACGGGTAAGCTTCGCCGATCCCCCCCCCTTTGTCACCTGAGAAGTCAATGGAGCAGGTTCAATTGCTTTTTCCTGGGCAGTCCTCGCGCCCGTTGCAGACCCTTTTTGTTTGATCAAATGACATATTACCTGTCACAGCAGATGAAATCTTACGCGCGGGCAAGAGGCCCGGAAAGGCACCCGGTCTTGATGATGTGCCGCCCGGGGTCATTCGTCATCTGGCAAGGCAGTATCCGAAAGAGTTGGCGGGCATGGTCACCTGACTGTTGGAAAATTGAATGTAACCTGCCTAACGGAAACGGGCGCTTCTCGCGCTCATTACAAAGTCGGATTCTACGTCCTATAAACCAATTTGTCTACTGGACACAGTAGACAAACTGTTTGAAAATGTAATAACAGAGTGCCTCAATGCAGAGATCGAAGACCTTCACGCTCCGTCATGTGACCAGTATGGCTTCCGACGGGGCCGGTAAACGATAATTGCGCTCTACCGTATCCTGCGGAGGGCGGACCAGAAGCCTAATAAATCTCTGAAGAGGCTGTCATTCGTTCTTCTCATCTTCTCTATGTGAAGAACGCTTTTATTACAGCAAACTTGGGATAATATTGACAACGCTGGAGCACAAAGGTATTTCACCTTACCTCAGGCTAATAATTTCGTCTTATTTGAACGACAAAACGCTCATAACAAGACGAAGCCAGCACTGTGTGACAACCCGGCGTGCCGCAGAGCTCCGTTCTTGGCCCAGTTCTATGGAACCTGGTCTACGATGGTGTTTTGCGGCTGGGACTCCCGGGGGACATGAAGACTGTCGCGTACGCCGACGATTTCGACCTTCTCGTCACGACTCGCCGAGAGACAACCCAAAAAAATTGCTAGCGACGCTCTAGCCGACATACGTGCATGGATGACCGCCCATCATCTACAGTTTGGCCCACAGAAGACGGAGACAGTTTACTTAACGGGCCGGATGATTACACGTGGAGTAAACCTGACGCTCGCAAATCACCCTATTCCGATCGAAAGGACTGCCAGGTACCTCGGCGTCATTTTGGATACCGGTCTTACAGGTGCCTCGCATATCAAGCACATCGTCGCCAAGGTCAGCAAGATCGCTTAGAATGTGGCCAGGATTCTCCCTCGGGTGGAAGGGGCCACGGACGGGCGCCGCCGGCTGCTAGCCTCTTTCGCGGAGTCTTCGGCTCTGTACGCGGCTTAGGGCTAGAGACAAGGCGAGGAAACACATGCGCCTTAAGTTCTCTACGCGTCCAGCACCAGGTGCCCTTTGTGCCCGCTGCGCACCAGCGGACCTTGCGGGTGCTCGGCCCTACCCGGATTGCGGCAGCTCACACGCCCGATAACCTCACAACACTACTGGCCCTCTACTGGCATCCGGGAGCCTACAGCCAGGTGCCTTCATTTTCCGAGAAGACTATCGCCCGCAAAGCGGCGCGGAGACTACTTGTGACCCTAGGGGCGGAGGTAGACCCAGGGTCCAAGTCGGAGCTGCGCACACAGTTCCTCTCATTGTCCCAATTACTTCAAAGACCGCCGGAAACTTCTGCGGTCCTGCGGAGTTCAGAGGCATGTGAGCCCCTGGCAAGTTCTGTTGCTGTGGAGCCCGATGGCCGCTACTTGGTGGCCGGCATTCTTGGCCTTGACAAGTCAGTAGACGCAGCAACTCTACAGGTTCTAAAGACTGTGGTTAAGAAACTACTACAGCTATGCACGACAACTGCAAAAGCACCTTTTTTTGCGTCAAGGAGCCGCCGCGGTCAGCTAATGCGGCGACTTCTTGCTGCTCTTATTGCCAAAACATCTCTTAATCTGTTTGTGGAACTGTGCAGAGCAGATGCTGGATAGGACCCATCTGTTAGAGCAGCGGCCCCTCTTCTGCCCGCTCTAATCAGACAGACCTCGGTCAGAGTATGGGTATGGGAGGTACGAAATTTGCAGGGACCCTAAGTGCCCTTAGAAACCGCCCTGACGATTGGGCGGACATTGGCTCAGCGTTGCGGGGCCTCACGAGGACAAAAGAGGCAGACGTGGTCATCCGCCTTAGAGAAACCACTTCTGGGCTGGGAGCACCTGTGGCTTAAACCACCACCAAGGCCACCGGCCACCAGGTGAACTCCAGGGCCCCTCGAAGTCGCACTCTTTAGGACACAGCTTTAGGACAATTTTGAGATGGAAGGATGCCACTGCCGTCCGGACAAATGTAAGGGCGGTACCCAGGCGCTTAGAGTCCTGTGTTTCGGGAAATACTTGCCCTGTTGCCTCGTGGGTCATTTGGGTCAAGAGCACCACCATACGCTCATCTCAGAAAAACACCCCTATGACTAATTTCATAATTACCTTAAAATTTTTACTTTCCAACTTACACACAGCCGCTCTCAGTCTAAAGTGCAAGTTTGCAGGTCGAAAGGAGCTGGGCATTCCTAGCAGTGTCTTGCGGTGCTTTAAGATGATGAGCGCGTGACCTATCGCACATGAAAAACGTAGCCCTTTTGACTGCGAAGTACTGACAGTTAGCTCTATACATAGAAACATTAACGACCTGTTGCGTCTGCATCACGCGAAGCTTCCGAATTAAGCCTAGGGTCAGATAAACGGGTTAAAATCTTCCACCTCACCTAAGAAGACCTCGTATGCTTTGATCTAAAGCCATCAGGCTTTAAGGAAATATTGCCACAATTTGTAGATCCTTTTCACACAAGAGAGATGCTCTGAAGGTGCGTTGTGGAAAAAAGCGTGCAAAATCCGGTCTGTCGTAATGTTTTGACAAATCAACGATATGCACATCAAAGTCTAAAGGTGCTAGTAACTCTATGGGTGGTACACCTTTCTGAGTGAGTTGATTACACAGAATATTGCAGAGTATCGGTGGTTAGTTGGGCAACACTAGGCTGGAATGAGGTTCCCGGGGGTCGTCTTACTTACCATTTTACCCAAGTTTTTACGGGTCATGGCGATTTCCAGGTGTATCTAAACCGGATAGGAAAGGTTGACCCAACGCAATGTTTGTATTGCGACGAGGTGGACTCTCCGGAACATACGGTTTTGAGATGCACCGCATGGACCGAAACCAGACAAGGCATGCCCAGAAAGCAAACTCTAGGAGAGCTAGTCGCACACATGCTCACGTCGGTCAACAACTGGGACGCGGCTGCAAGGCCTATTTAACGTATTATAAAGGTCAAGGAAGATGCCGGAAGAAGAAGACTAGTGGAAAGCATAAGAGAGTCGCTTGCACCACGCGACTCGACAAGCAGGACATAAGGATTTAAAGCTTCCGAGACTTCCCCACCGCCTGTGCGTAGTTACTCTTCTCTGTCAAGGATCCCGCAGGCCGGAGGGTCATCTTAAGGGGGATGCATATATGTAGGCACTGTCGTGCATATGTATATGTAGGGTTTTAGTGGGTATTGCCTTAAGCCTACGGCTCGACTCTTGCAAAGCGCCAAGGCTTGGTGGTGAGACTTGCGTGGTTGAGTCCCACACCGTCTGAGTGTGAGCATGTTTTGGGGACAGCCAATCCCTGTATGCTTTTGCTCAGTCGTACGTAAATGTATTTTAAACCCTCAACCCCCTCAAAAAAGGCTGGAATGAGGCAAGAATAGGCCTACATTGGATAGTGTTTTGTTTTTAAGCAATAAAATGCTTTGCCCCCTATTTTGTTTCCTGTAGTCAGGCAACGGTGTTAGCGCACGTGTATAGGCGGCACCGCAAAGCAAAGCCGTCTAAAAAACACCTGAAGAGTGGAACACTCCTGCGACGGTCAGAACAAGCCAACAGCAGATAACTTCAGCAAGTCAATAGCAGATGCTTGAATTATTGGCTATTATGTAGGAAAAAGGTTAGAGTTTGTGCGCCTGGAGCAACTCCGAATTTTCTAAAGCATCCTTGCCTTTTCGAGTGGGTAATTTATATATATATATATATATATATATATATATATATATATATATATATATAGCTCTCAAAAGCGCAGAAAACTAAATATTTGCTCTGATAAATGATTTTTAATTTTTGGATACTTACGTCTTTCGGTGCAACATGCTTCCAACCTGAAAAGTATATTAGAAATACCTTACGAAAAAATTCCTGAGTATAATGATTTGCCCTGGTAATTGTCAGTATTACTGTTTGAATCCTTTTGACACATATATGCATGTTCCGCACCAAAACACAAAAAAACAAAAATACGTAGGCAGACAGGAAACCACGATGAGCCGCTCATGCTCACGGTTGCTATGCAGCATAATAACGTTAGATGAGACTTTGACGGCTACTAATATGATGATTATTATATACCTATAGTTCCTATAATTAAACTTAGTAATTCTCTAATAATTAGCTTGTGGCAAGAGTAGCAGCAGCAGCACTGAGCCGTGGAATTAGGGATGGATGGATGAGTGAGTTTTGTCCGGCATCATTGGATGTCTCTCATGATGATCATAGTGCTAGCAATGATGACGATGATGTCGATGGCGATGATGATGATGTCGATGGCGATGATGATAGTGATGCAATGCCAGGTAGAAAAGCACAAGAACCAGGATCAGCAGCAACACCAGCAACAGAAGCAGCAGCCGCTGTGGCCGAAACGATAACCGGTTGCCGCTGCCGCCACCTATCCAAGCCGTACACAGTCAAACATACAGACGGACGGACGAACGGACGGACAGACAGACACATGCGCGCGCGTGCACGCAGGCACAATCGCCGCATACGCTCGAGGGGGCACACGTAGGATGGTGAGCAAAACTTTAATTACATTATAACCCCATCTGCCTTTGCCACCCCCTTTCCACCCCCGTCGCTCCCCCCCTCCCCCCGACGGTTGCCCACGGTCGACCGGCGGGCAAGCGGGCAGACCGGACGGCAGTACGCCGGCTCGCGGCTACCCCCGTTGAGTATGAGCGTCTGGGCCGCCAAGCCCGGCTGGCCGGCCCGCTGGCGGTCTGCTGCCGGCCGAGTGGCTCGAGCCGGCCGAAGCGAGGCCGAGCTGAGGGACACAGCCTTGGTAATAATAACTACGGTAATAATAAAACAAAGGAAAGTAATTAAGCCCTTCCGCTTCCCAGCCAGCCCTTTTCACTCCCTACCCCACCGCGCCGACTACTGCTACTGCTACCGCCGCTGTCGCCGTCGCCGTCGCCGTCACCGCCGTGTTGCCACTTTCGCCCACTTCCCGACTACTTGCCCTATTTTTGCTCCTGCTGCTACCGCCGGTGCTTCTGTTGCTGTTCCTCCTCTCTTATAGTTCGTCTCTTCCTGGTGGCCGCCCGCCTGCGGCTCTATCCCTGTTGTCTCTCGTCCCTTCATCACTCCCATCATCCACATTCGCCCTCGCTCGGGCGCCCCAGCACCACGACAATCCCTACCAGCAGTAGAAGCCGCTGCTACTGCCGCCACCAGCGCCGCCGCCGCCACCACCACCACCACCAGGAAAAATAATAACAAAGCCCCCTCCCCCTTTCCTGCGCCTTGCCCCATCACTGCCCCCAGCAGTTTCGTACTAGTAATAGCTGGTGCAAGAGAAACGGGACCTGATGAGACTACTACGCTGCGCTTGTCCTGGGGATGCCGTAATGGGGTAGCGGGCAGCGCGCGATGAGGATGGGGCTGTCGGAAACGAGGTGGGGAGAGGGTTGCTGGGGTGGGGGGGGGCGGGGTAGGGGCGCGCGGCAAAGCGCAACGATGACGGTGGTTCCGAGTGCTAGGCTGCATTTAGAGGGGTGGTGGGACGGGGGCCAGGCTCGGATGTGCTGCGGGGTGAGGGGTAGAGATAATAACCGGCAAAGTTTCAGTTGCCGCACTCTTATAATTCTGCTAGAATGGAGGAGGACGAGGATGAGAAGAAAGAGGATGGAAGGCGCGATAGAAGACGAATAATGGGGGCAGCGGGCGGCGGTTGGGGTGCTGGTAGGGGTAGGCCCTGGGGCCGATGCAGGGATGCATACTAGGGGTTAGCTGTGGGGCAGCAGGAGCTTGTAAAAGGGTTGCTGCTGTTGTTGCTATTGGGTCTGTGTTTCGCGGCGGGCGGATGGGACACAGAGACGCTATGCGGAGCTATATCGAGGGGCGGGCACAAAATTTAAAGCGTTTAAAAGTACGCCGGTCTCCTTCCTGTGAGCTGGCTGCGGCTTAGTTGTCAGTGTTATCCATGCCGCACGGGGGTAAGGGGCGTGGCGATGAAGCTGGGACACAGCGAGGGGTGCTCGTTTAAATTTGCACTTGGTCTCTCTGACGACGAAGAGACAGAGAGACACAGCTAAAAGAAGCAAGAGAGAGAGAGAGAGAAAGAAAGAAAATAGCGGACAGAGGGAGAGAGTTTAATGAGTTGTCGCGCAGAACTCGAGGTATGGGTCGGACGGCGTTCCTACGGCTAGCTGCGCTGCAGTTATTACGGACTACCTTGCTGCATATTTATTTGATGACTGCATGAAAGGTAAAGATAGGCTACCGCTCATATGCTTGGTGCCACCGTTGCCGTTGCTGTTGCTGTTGTTGTTGTTGTTGCTGATGCTGCTGCTGCCGCCGCCGCCGCTGTGACCTCAAAGTTCGCTCAGATACGGCATCTTAGGCACTTTCCCTGCGCGGCGTCTCTGTGCACCTAGGCTGTGGATCTGCAGGTTAGCTTTGCTGAAACAAAACGGCAAAAGAACACGCTTCTAACAGACAATTAAGTGAATTACAATTGAACGGGCGTCGAAAACAGCACGTCGCTTACACCCTTTCTCAAAGGTCTGATGATGTTATCATCTTATTGAAAGCATAGCACCGAATATTGAGACGTTTTCGAGTTTACGAGATGTTGAGTTCAAATGTGTGTTGTTTTGATTTGTTTTGTTACTCTAGCGTAACCGCATGCAAATATTATTTGCCTCACTACTACGCTGGTCGTTTGCAGCTGTTTAATTTGATCAGTTCTGCATTTTTAGCCTACTTGAAAAGTAGCTAGCAGGTTTTTATCCTCACTTTAAAATCAAGCTGGAGCAACAAAATGTTATATGCGTCTGACAACGGCAAATGTTGAATGCACTAGGTGTAGTTGTCTTCTCGTTTTTCATAGCTATAATAAGTAAATGAACGAACGCATATGCCAATGTTGTATGTGATTATGGCTCTATACGTGAGCGTCGATGTTGCTCAAATCGCGTCGCTCAACATAAAAATTAATAGCACGCGTGCGCGGCTCGCCGATGCAAGCTGGAATAATTTGCAATTCAATCTCACTTATGGCTGTGGCCGATCGACTTGGCATTGATCGGGTGGCCGCTCATTTAGATTAAGTGGCACCGCGTTGACTATCTGCCTTATGGCGCCATCTCTTTAAATTTCGTCAGGGACACATTAGAAGTTGCACCAGTAACCGTCCTATATTTTCGTACGATCCACATAATACAAATAAACGTATAGATGTGCACATGCATGCATATACTAGGTGGATCGAGAAGTTTGTAGCATGATGAAATACAAACAATAGACAGACAAAGCTACGTACCTTTTAGTAGTGCTTAGGTATATTATAAACCATACCGCTGAGAGTCAGCGGCCATGCTGCCATAAGGACTGTTGGGGAAACCCTAGATATCTTAACATGTCCGGCCCTCGGTGCATTGAAGATATACCTCAGGTTAAGTGCCAAGCCCGTAGGGACGGAGGATAGTCTAGAATTAAAAACAACCTCCTTAAAAAATGTTTTTAATTCTAGGTATATTCCTCCGAAGCTCAACACATCCAGCTAGTGCACCGATCCTGAATAGCATATATATATATATATATATATATATATACCGCGAGCAAATTATTCAGAATCGTTGTACCAAAGATACTCGTCTACGGCGCATCATCGTTACTCTGAAATTTCTCTTTGGAGATATCATTATTGAGGTTTCCAAACAGATAACAATCGCACGGGCTGTAAGGTGTTTGACAATTTGGAACTTTAGACCGCGACTTGAGTGATTTGGCTATGCCAAGAAGGGACGTGTGCACTCAAGTGGCAAAAAAATACATTATTGTGATAAAACAGCACAGTTCTCTCCCATCGCATCGCGGGTGTCGTAGCGCTATATTGCTTTCCTTCAGATCGTCCAAGGGTGTAACGTAGTACTCCCGAGTTATCGCTTTTATCCTGTAGATTTGTAGCTAGTCAACTTATCGAATACTTTTCGCATCCCAGCGAACGGCCGCTAAAACCTTTCCGGTTGAATGTGTCTCACTAGCCTGGCCCCTAAGAGACCTTTTGCACGTCCAGTGGTGTAATTAAGCCTCCTCGGCGGTTACGAATCGGTCCAAAATACCTCGCGGATTTCGTCTCAAAAGTTTAAAGGTGCTCACCAAATTTGACATGTGTGTCAGCTGTTAGCTCATGGTATCTTTGATGTAATGCACCATAGCGGTCAGTATTTACAAGTCTATCGATTTCTACCACAGTTTTCTTCTTATCCGAAGCTATTTTTGGCCGTTCAAAACCTAGTACAACACGGTGCCCGCGGTACAAAAGTTTCACGATACAGGCTCAGTACGTGATGCGCCAAATCGTGGAAGACCACCGCGCGTTCGTTCGACTAAAAATATCGCTTCTGTGGCCGACAATGTGGCAAATGTCCGGCAATAACGGCTCGGCGACGCGCTGAACAAATACGACTTGTTTTTTTCGCCTTAACTAGGTATATTTTTAAATCCAATCGCTAGCGTCGTATTCATATGAGATTCAGCTGACGCAAAATCTTAAGTTTACAGGCCATCACGAGCGGCTAAACCGTTCTCAATTAGGCTTCTGAGATTATGTCGAGCGTGATGTCAATTTTGTGAAGAAAATTATGTTTTACGACGAAGCCCACTTCTCTTTAATGAAAGTGTGAATAAACTGTTGCATCTGGCAACGGAGAGAAACTTCCACGTAATTTACGAAAAGTCATTACACGCGCTATATGTGGGAGTCTGGTGCGCTTTTTCCACTCCACGATGTACGACGGGCGCCGTTATCGCAGCTGATTCCTAATTGTTTTTCAAATCAAATCAAATCAAATGCACCTTTATTTAGTCAAAGGGGGGACAATATTTACATTTTAGAAACCGTTACCTAGATACATACAATAGTCAGTTTACTTGTGTGGCGACATTTGCACTGTTAGTGCTTTAAGTTCTCATTGCCCTCGCCATCCGCCATGAAAACATGTTATTTACAGGATCTGTCTTGGCAATTTGTTTCGACGAGATGGTGTTACCGCTTCTAAGATTGTTCAACCGAATGCTAAAATAATTTGACTTATTTGATGAGTTTATAATACGATTGAACATGCGATAATCCGCTCTGGACTGAAGTTCCCGAATAGGGCTTATCACAAAAGAATTTCGGGCAACGTTACACCTTTTGGCTGAATTCTGACGGCATAGATACGAGTGCACTCTGATTCCAATAAGATGAAGGTGCCAAAAGCGCACAACCGGAAAGACAATGAGGAGTACAGGATAATCTTGCATAACGGGAACAGCCACTGCCCTTCAAGATATTGCGATATAACGCCGTTAGATAATTGGCGGTGGGTTTTTTGAAGAGTAAAGTGTACGCTAAAAATCTCACGACGTTCGCCGAACTAAAGACCAACATTCAAGCGTACAGTAACGTAATTAAGCCCTCTTGGTGTACTAAATAGTTGGTTGCTCCGTCTACAGCTTATAAAACCAAAAAATATCACCACTTAAGCGATAATGTATTTTATTAGAAATAGCATTATATCTATATAGAAATTTACAAAGAAATATTTTTAAAACAACATTCGACATACACACATATGTATATATATATATATACATATATGCAGGGATCAGAAACAAAACGCATAATGCACACACATTAGTCTGGGTAATGCAAACCTCTCAAACCCCTAAGTACATAACCAGATTATCTGTGGTATGACCGTGTATGTAGAGACCGCTAGCCTGGCCTTCAGTCTGCTGGCGATTCTCCATGTGCCGCTGCTTTTCTATAAAATCAGCCTCCGTGTCCAAGTTCTCCTTCCAGCGGCGCACACTTATGTGTAAGTCTTTTGTCGTCCTGCTTTGCACGTCTGATCGAGACAGGACCTCTGCCTCGTGCCCTCAAGGGCCCTGCACCCGAAAAGCGTGTGATCTATGTTATGGGCTTAGCCGGTGTCGCACAAGACACACAAGTATACCTGTATCTTCTCCATATTCGCCATATAGGTCTAAAAACTGCCATGGACAGTGATAACTGGGGATAGATAGTACACAGCTCCTGTGTGTTTTCATCGGTGCCACATCTTGAGGTCAGGCTTTATTGCCTTCGTTCATGACCCTGGTGCTTCTCGTTCCGTCTTTCGCTCGAGCCTACTTAACTTGCTAGCTTTTCAGAGCCACTTTCTTTCCGTAATCTTTTATAAGTATTCGCTCCCCGTGTAAGGAGATATTACCCTCTGTACGTGTTGGCCAAGGGGAATTAACATTATATCATCCGTAAACATCGTTTTATACACTGTAGTGACCCTTATGGTCAGTCACTTTTGCGCCTTTCTCCGCTTTTTCCTTCTATTTTTCTTGGTTTTTGGTGCAAGTTCCCATATAAATGACCCAAAAAGGAGCATAAAGTCAGCAATATAAGCCAGAAAACGATTTTTGGCATTGCTTGACCAGCTTACTCGGGTAACTATGCTAGGTTCCAGAGAGTAGGTATTAGCATGAAGCCCTATGGCATATCACGTACTGCTCTATAGCTCATACTCCGCTTGTGTAAATACGTGTTTATATATATATATATATATATATATATATATATATATATATATATATATATATATCGGAGGACGTCGTTTTGAGAGGAATTGCAAACACAACGAGGTTTGGATCTGTGAGTTCTTTCCGGCTCATGCCGAACCCATCCTCCCGAGATCATCCTCTAATCTCACCCGGGAAATTTAAAGCGGTAATTAAGCGCTTTCCGAAAGGAAAAGTGTTCGAGCCAGACGGAATCCTTGCAGAGGCCATTAAAATCGTTCTGCAGGAGAAACCGGAGATCTTTCAAAAAATGGCAGATGAGATTTGGAAGAAGGCACAGTACCCGACTGGGTGGAAGAAAGCCATCGTGGCCCTCATCAGGAAACCTGAAAGGCCTCCCACGGACTCGGAAGCATACCACCTAATATATCTACTGGACACGATAGGCAAGGCTTTCGAGATAATGCTTAACAGGAGGTTGACAGCGGAGCTTGATGATAAGGGGGCGTGAACGGGCTTACAATACGGCTTCCGAAAAAGGAGGTCTACAGAAATGACGGTGCTACAGGAGGCCCAGAGACAGATGGAGAGAAACCAGTGGTCAAGAGAGCTTGTCGCCCTACTAGACGTATGGAATGCCTTCAACTCACTGTTGCCGTGGCAAGTCATCATAGACGTTATAAAGGACATTTGGACAAATTGGATGGTTTGTATTTAAATAACGGAGTAGTAATACAGCGTACAACGGGGTGCTGAAAGTAGTTCAGATAGAGGGAGTACAGGCGCGATCGCATATACTGACAATATAGTCATCGTAATCACTGCTCAGGACTGTTTCCTGGAGATTCCTGGAGTGAAAGGCCCAACAAGCGCTAAATCAAATCGAAAAGTTAGTGCAACAGCACGGTATAGGATTAGCATCAAAGAAGAGCGAGGCAGTGCTGCTAGTTGCGAATAAAGCTCACAGCAGGCCGAACCTGACTCTGAATGGAGTGGATATTGCGGTTAGCGAGACAGGAAAGTACCTGGGTGTTACAGACGACCGTGTCTTCTCGAAAAATGCTTATATCGTGAACGTGACGGCGAAGGCAGCTATTGTTATAAACAACCTAGCCATCTGAAGGCAAGCGACGGGTTCTCGCCGCAGTGGCAAAGTCCGTAGTCCTGGAAGGCAAGAAAGCCGACACGAAACGCTCCGGAGGTGGCAGCAGGAGTGAAGCAGCATCCCGGATCATGCTCTGGGTGCGTGGGCTCAGTACCTCATCCCGGACTTGACCGTATGGTTCAACAGGAGCCACAAGGACACAACCTATTGCCTGATCCAAAACGTAACGTGTCATTTTTGTTTCTAATCGTATCTCCATAAGATCAACAAAACGCAGGATCCATGGTGTGTGACATGCGAGACGGGCGAGGTGAACGACGTTAGTCACACGTCTAAAGTAAAGTATAGTAAGTAAAGTTTTCGGGCTGACCCTCAGCCAAGATTTAACGTCTACGGAACTGTTTTTCACATTGCTTCATAGACGGGCTCCCATAAATACAAATGTGCAATGTGTGGGGCTCGAACCCGCTCACTTATGTGTCTCCTCCGATTGCGAGGCGCAGACTTAAGCCACCACGCCACCGGGCTAGACTAGTCACACTGTCTTCCTGTGCCCAGCTCTTGAAGAAGAGCGAACATCTGCAAACGTCTTCCAGAACGGGACTAGATCAGTGACGGAGCTGATAGCAGGGATGTGCGAGGGGACATTACCTCCACACGCTGCTCGAATTGCTAGGCTAGGCCTTGAACTAGCCTAACAATCTTAAAGCAATTCTTTTAAATAACCCGAAGCGCCCTCTACAGAATCTAAACTAACGCGTGGAATGGCACATAGTAACATGGTTTAGAACCTAGGCGCGGTCCTGGATAGGACTCTCACAGGAAAACCTCATGTGCACTATGCAGCATAAAACTGCCAGAGCTTAAACAGAACTGCAAAAAAAAGCTCCGCAGATAAGAGGAGCAATCGACTTTCGTCGCCGTCTTCTAAGCATCAGACTAGATAGCGGCATGCTATATGCCGCAACCAGGACTGAAGCAGCAGCAAGTGAAGTAAAAGCGCACCAGGACTACAACACGCAGCCTCCGCAACAAGTCCCAAAGAACTATGGCGCCTAACATTCTACGGGCAAGTTGCATGACGTCCACAGCAGCCATACAAGTCCCCTATACAGATTCCCTGGGACCTAAGAGTGACAGAAATAGCTTCAAAATTCTTACCATTCAACCCCCCGGACGGGCGGACTGCTAATCAGCAAAGCAGGTACCCTAAGCAAATGAAGCAATGGTTAACAATACTGGGAAAACTGAATATGCCTTGATATACTCAAAAAAATATTTTTTCAGATTCCCACAGAAACTCTCGCAGGTTCAACAAAAGCCTTTAGTTTGGTTGATTCATGCCAAAGCGGAGAATGGCATCGCTATTGGGGACTGCGCGCGCGACCGCATCTTAATCTGTCTTGCTGTTCCTATTTAGAGTAGCTTTTCTTCTCCCAGACAACACGGGGGCTATTTAAGTGAGTCGGCGCAATTTGTCATCGTCGTCGTTGTTATGACTGCTGGTACCATCGTTCTCGCCATTCTCACGGCGCCGTTTTTGCTAACAGCGCGGGGGCCCCTGCAGTGCTCTTCGGCGGTGTCTTCGAATTTCAAATTATGATTTTTTTTATGGCTGGAGGCGCGAGAAGGAATCTGGAGGAGAATGAGGTGGTAAAAAAACAAGAAAGAGAGGTAAAAACAGAAAAAGGGACATGGCGCTGAAAATGTGGTTGCTGGACGGCTACAACAAAGTCTCTCTGCTCAGGGCGGGGGAAGCTCAGGGTGTCGCACCGCACCATGTATAGGCGCCGGCGCTTAATTTAACACGACGCGCTGGATCCAGCAGCAGGACCGGAATGAGCGCGAGAGAGAGGGGGAGAGACGGAAGGTTAGTTCGCGGCCTCGTCGAGTGCTCGGCGCAACGACTTCAACTCATTTCAGCATTCGGCGCAAAAGCTTGCCAAATCCTGAAGTGAGTTGAAGTCGATAGCTACTTGCCGGTACGTACAGATACGTACAGCAGCCACGTTTCTTGTTGCGTCCTAGCGTACATTTTGTATATGAAATGAGGCTACTATGAGTTCCACTGTTCACTCGCAGGAATCTTCAACACGTCGGCACGACAGCATCCGATGGCGACCGGGGCGAGTAATTTCGGGCAGTGTTTAAATTTGTGTGCCTAAATGATGAGCCGTAGCAGAGACGCATCGCTAAAACGTGCGTTAAAAATTCGATTAGTTAGGACTGATCTCTTCGCTGCATTTTTCGGTCGACACAAGTACGCAGTTCTACAGCTGCTCAATATGCAATTAATTATATCTGCTACTCGCCCGCAACGTTACTATTAGTTGATAGCCAGATCAAGTCAATTTTTGCATAATACAATACGGGGTTGCCTTTGTCGAATTGCCAAGAACAGGCTCACAATAAAGAACATTGCTTATATTAAGGCTCTTCCTTGGCATACCGCCAAATGCAACGCATTACTTGTGTTGTTTTATTGTATGTTTGTATTTGGAATCTTTCTGTCCCAATTTTTGTTAACTTTATTTTTGAATTGCTAAACGAATTGCTCGTATAATGTCATTGCGTCGTTCGGTGCAGTCGCGCTGAGGTAGTGTCAAGTTCCGCAGTACAGTACCA
Source organism: Dermanyssus gallinae (assembly GCA_003439945.1). NCBI lineage: Eukaryota > Metazoa > Arthropoda > Arachnida > Mesostigmata > Dermanyssidae > Dermanyssus > Dermanyssus gallinae. The sequence continues at coordinate 1,522,193 of QVRM01002848.1, forward strand.
TGGTATGGTATCCATCAGTGTTAGTCATACGACATGTTTGCATACACAGCCATCTATTTCAAAAGAGTGCCCTCTAGGCACATTTTTACATTGGTGACAGCTATGCTTGTAAATACGTATGTTTGTGCAGAAAAGCTCGATTTGCTTGCAAGGCGGCATTTCAGCCCTCCATTTTCCTTGGAACTCAGTACACTTCTTTAGAAACAGAAAAATCGCCATGTTCTCTCAGCTATTTGGAATGTATTTTCACGGCAATGTTTTGTCGAAAAACATGTTCGTTAAGCGTTACGTTCTCTGTAACAACGCTCTTGGCACAGTTGCAGTGCCATTGTTCGATTTGTTCGATTTGTGTAAGGGTCTCACACACATTAAATACACCTTACACGCATCAAGTTTATTAACTATTAAGGTTGTTAACGCTTTGTATATTCAGCAACATACGATGTTCTACCGTTGTCTGCATCAGTGTTAATTTCCTTATCCTCACGGTATGGACACACTATGCACTTGCGCCAATCCTCATCAATTTTGCAATTTTGATCAGATAATGCAAAAAGGTATGCAGTCTATTCCTTACCATGTGGGTAGTTAGTTGTTTCTCTTTGATGCAAAAAGCCATGCTCTTTTGACATGCTTATCAAGTTTGCAATGAGGCTTTAATTCGTTTTCTCACAACTTTGGGTATTTACACTGTTACGTATCATAAAATTCAACCTCAAAACACACAAAGGTTGCATCCACCTTTAGACCACCATCTTGGCTAGAATGATGGCCCGCTTATTTCAAGCAGCAGTTTGATAAATACTTATTGTTCGTTTTATTTCCTGTTGTACTTCAAGGTTACCGTTGCACTGTCGTGGACAATACATTTTTATCTTAAGTTATAGCCTTAAACATGCTGTTTGAACTTCTTATGCAACATTCCACTTTTTGTACACGAATCAAGCCACTCATATATATATATATATATATATATATATATACCTAACAAGAGAGTTCATTATTTACTTCCATAAATGCGTAACACACTGAGGAATCAGCAATAAGGTGTCCCTAAGCCAGGATCGATTAGTTCGTAGTACCCAATACGGCTTCCAAATGTGATCGTTGAATATCTAAGAACCACTGTCTGAAAAACTCGCCGAACGCCTGTTGCCTTATTCCATGCAATCGCATTTGCAGTCAGCTTACCCTGTTTTAGAAATGTCCCTCAGTGAACGTGGTACCAAATTACATCAGCCCTACGTTCAGATCTCATGCCGACTACCTGGATAAGGTACCAAGCAGATGGTCCGGTGCGGAAACAATCAGAATAGAACAGATGTCATCGATTACCAAACCATTCAGATGTCTCAGCGATCCCTGCACTACCTCTCAGCGTGAGACGGGCGCTAATGTCGCAAAAGACGTTCTTTATATATAGTCGTATCTCGAAAAATGCATTTGTGTTTTCAAATAAACGAAATTATGAGAACAAGGAACCAAGTACCACCGCAGCGTTACCGCGCTGTGTATCCAACGAGAGCGTTTGCCGGAAAAAAATCACCAGCACGTTAATGCCTCGTGGCTTTTTCTCTGAGGTATCACGTACCTTACCAATAACTTGTTCCTCAACTAGTAAGGCGCCAAGGTCCACACCGGCACAAATTTTAAGGAAAAAGTCTAAGAGGGTTTCAACGGGAGCACTTGTAGAGTATTGAGCCATGCACCAGCATCACTGGATGAAACTGCTCTCATTTTCTGCTGAATTAATCAGATTTGTTAGACGCTTGCTGGCGAAATTGGGTCTTCAGTAGGGGGTGCTTTGTTACGCGCTAAGAAGCGTTTCTTAAAGTCTTTAGTAGCTAGTATCATTGACATACTTTCCCAAACGCTAGAGATTGAAGCAACCACCGCGGACCTGCAACTTAAACAGCGTATGGAGTGTCTAGGCGTCTTATTGCCACGAATACATGTTATTGGTTGACGCTTTGTGGAGTGTTGAATAATGAATGTTTACATAGTTTTAACAGACAGATCCTATCCTCAACATTACCACACAAAAAACTCTCAACATTAGACCTCACGTTTTACTGAGACATCAACTGCGATTATTGTCACCGGAACAGTTCTGCAGCTCATCAGTGTTCCTGGATACACCTTCGAGGACGGTAGACACAGACCAAGGCTGGGTCTGACGTTTGCATCAGATGGAATGACTCGTCGAATGAACGACTAGAGGCACTACAGGGATTTGAAAAAAAACGACTAGACCATCTCTTAAGACCATCACGTTAAATCAAATAAAATTTGCACAAACTACAGAAACCCTATGACGCTCAACGTCGCACGGGAAAGTCGCACGGCATCCACAGCAGCCGTATCAAACCTCTCTAGACAGATGCTTGGGCCAAAGAGTCAATGAAGTAGTTTGAAGAGACTATCAATCCCGAGACAGAGAGGCTACTCAAGAGCAAGATAGACGCCCCTTTTTGATTTTCAGTTTGTAGGTTTCGGGAAAGGCACGTGCATTGCTGGCATCAACCAGTGACTAGTGTAGAACTCAAAAACCCACTTAGCCCGGACTCCCCCCTTTTCCCAAGGCTCGGAAGTACTAGGCATTTCTTTAACACCGAAAAGAGCAGTCTCGTTTTTGCTTGTTTCTCCAACCGAGAAGGTGTGTCAAGATAATCATGCCGAGGGCCTAGAGACACGCTTCTCCCTTCCGCATGTGGCTTCTTGTCTCGACTTTTCTTCTGCATGTCTCATTTGTACGAAGGCCGGTCGGTCGGCAAGTTCAGGGACTTTGAATTTTACCGCCAGACCGAAACTACAATACCAATTTCTCTTCCGGTTTGCTTAGAAGCGTCATTCACCAGCTACACACATGTCAAATTTCGCCAATAGGTGGCGCTGTCTGTTGTTTGAGTTCGGTTCTAGGAAGTGAAGAAAACGAGGCTCGACGATTTTTAAAGAGTCGAAATAGGAAAGGCAACGTGTTGGCATCAAGTTCTGCGTTAAAAACTAAATCATATGTTCCAAAGTAGTGGCAAGGTTACGTACTGTTTATGGTGATCAAGCAGTTTCCCGAAACACTGTGCATATGTACGTGGTACTGTTGATTTCGCGGCGGACGTAAAACGACCGAAGATAGCCGTCGTTCAGAAAGGTATTCGACGTTAATTACGTAAGAAAACGTTAAAACAAATCGTAATCTCGTTTCAAAAATGTTGAATTTCAAGCAAAATTACGCTTGTCGGGAAAGTCTGAAATGAACTTCTAGGCGGTAGCAGACGACCTTCGACTGCTTCAGAAGGTGCTATTAGTAGACAAGTCATGATTATAGTTACGACATCGAAATCGAAGCTCAATCCTCCCAGTGGTGCTTTTCAAGAAGTGGGTTGCTCGACGAAATTCAGACAGAGCAGATCTAATACCTAGGTTCTTTTACCGTTTTCCTCGACCACAAGGGAATCATTTTCCACCCGTTTTGTTACCTGGACAATTCTATGGACAATAAGAAATACTACCGCAAATTTGAAGAATATTGCGCGAGAGCGTTCGACGCAAGAGGCCTAAACCCTGGGCAAACACCTTTGGATACTTCCACCTCGACAACGCACCAGCGCATACTGATACTGAAACTTCAAATAATTGCGGAAGACATTTTGGAAAACGTTTTGAAGTGTCGAAACGAAGGTCGCGCAAATGTATTGCAGCGGGTGGGAGCTCTTAACGGGAATAAAAGGCTTTGAAAAAATGCATAAGTATTATATTTTAAAAATATGTATTTTATGGATTCGTCTATATATATATATATAGACCTTAATGGCAAGTTAAAGTGGCCAGTTCAAATCATTTCAAGAAGACAGTATACATCCGGCCATCCCTAACAAGGGGCAAAGAGGACGACTGGATTTAAGTGGGTCTATAAATCCAACACTATCGTAGCTTGAACAAAGACGGTCAATGTAACTTGCACTTCACTAGTTAATTTGTTAGATGTATATATATATATATATATAAAACCTTGATGTTAACAGACATTTCCTTGAATAAAGCGTATTAATATATATATATATATATATATATATATAAATATAAAGTTTTCGGGCTGATTTAACGTCCACGGGACTGCTTTTCGCATTGCTTAATAGACGGACCCCCATATATACAAATGTGCAACGGTGGGGCTCGAACCCGCGCACCTTTCTGGTGTCTCCTCCGGTTGCGAGGCGCAGTCTTAAGCCACCACCGGGCTCGACTATATATATATATATATATACATGATACATATAATATGATATATATACATGATACATATAATATGATATATATACATGATACATATAATATGAAGCTGCCAATGGTTATTTTCAGTCTAAAGACGCGGAATTCTACTCAAGAGGTATAAATGCTCAGAAATCTCGGTGGGAAAAGTGTATCGAGCTTCTCGGGGAGTATATCGAATAAAAAAATAATTAAAAACAAGATTTGGAAAATTCTTGGTTTTTATTTTAAGAACTTGTTGCACTACCTGGATGTGGATGCCCAACTGAGCCCTTTCGTCTGGTTCTTACAGTTCTGTTAGCTAGTTGCTGGTCATCATGCTCATCATATATACGAGTATATATACAGTCACTGAAAAAAATATAGGGCCACCCATGTTTGCCACATTTCACGCATTTATTATAACCGATTGTGCAAAGATCATAATGATACATGCTCACAGAGTAACAGCGGATACTTTTATCGACATTTGGAGTATCGGGTTACCTTAAAACACGAGATTTCGACATTTGGCACAGCAACGCTGCGAAAAAATTATAAAGTCACCACCAAGATGCATGGCTTAGCGAGTGAATTGAGTGGAATAACAACGTTTGGGTTCATTTCACGGCACCTAACAACTATACTTAATATTTAGTGAACTTCCCATTACGTCGGATAACTTCAAAAATGCGGTTTGGTATAGTGTTGAACAAATTTTGGATGACGTCCTGCGAGAGCTCGTCCCAAGCCTTCACAATTGCTTTTTTTTAGTTCTACCTGGTTCGAAAATTGTTTTTCGTCGGTGTAAACCTTTCGGGCGAGCCAGCCCCATACATTCTCGATAATATTAAGATCAGGTGAGACTGCAGGCCAGCGTAGGACCTCAATGTGGCGTTGTTCGAACCAGCTTTCGATCAACTTAGCAGTGTGAATCGGGGCATTATCGTGTTGAAAAACAAAGTCGGGTCCTCCCATCAGCTCAAAATGTGCGGATTGCTCTTCTAGTAGACCCCTATAGCGCGTCGAATTAACTCAACCGTCTAAAAACACAATCGGCGACCTTGTATAATACCCGACAGCGGCCCAGATCATCACCGAACCGCCACCTGAGTGCCGTTTTGACAAAAATCGTTCTTCCTTGCGCACATCGTGGAAATAATAGTTAAATCCATCCGGTCCATCACAATTGAACTTTTTTCATCCGAAAATAGCACTCGGTGCCATTCAGTGGTCCATGACATCGTAACCTGGGCAAAGTCGAGACGAGCTTTCTGATGCTCAGCGGTCAATCGTGGTTTTCTCTTAAGTTTTTTTCTCGTGAGCCAAAGTGTCTTCCTGAGGAGGTTTTGCACATTTCGCACGTTCGTTTGCACACCGGCCGCCGCCGCAATTGCCTTTGCCGAGAGCGCAGAGTTCGAGGCTATCTTCAATATTGCGCGCTTGTTTCGTTCCGAAATAGCATTTGGACGCCCCGGACTATTTTTTACGCCGTATTTTTCACCCAAATTCACGAAGTTGTTCACTACTTGGCGAAAACGCCCCAATCGACGGGAAATTTCCCGATTAGAGAGGCCGACATCCTTATAAGCGTTGATTTGGGTCTTTTCGTCACTCGTGAGACGCCGACCCACCCCATCGTTTCAGCACAGAAAAATTTCTGGTAGGAGGTCTGCTTTCGTTTCCGTCGAGCCGTGAAATAAGCCCAAACGTTGTTATTCCACTCAATTCACTCGCTAAGACATGCATCTTGGTGGTGACTTTATAATTTTTTCGCAGCGTAGCTGTGCCAAACGTCGAAATCTCGTGTTTTAAGGTTACCCGATACTCCAAATGTCGATAAAAGTATCCGCTGTTACTCTGTGAGCATGTATCATTATGATCTTGACACAATCGGTTATAATAAATGCGTGAAATGTGGCAAACATGGGTGGCCCTATATTTTTTTCAGTGACTATATATGGAAACTTGATGTTAACAGACTAAACATTTCCTTGAATAAATCGTATCAATAATATATATATATATATATATATATATATGAGTGCCCGACCGATTCGTCTGGCTCTTACAGTTCTGCTAGCTAGTTGCTGGTCATCATGGTTATCGCGATTTAGCCTGGGGCGGCACCTATTCCTCTCTCTCTCTCTCTGTGTCTCTCTGGGGCGGCCTGCCAAATTTCTACCTCTACAAGAGCGCATACCGACAACCGGATGTAGCCAAATCTGCTCTCCCCCTCTGTCTCTCTATCTCTCTCTTTCACATTTTCCTTTCCCTTCTTCTATCGTGTGGTCTGCTTTCTTGCCTTTTGGACTTCCCATTGGGCGCGTAGTGGCGCGGCCAGGACGCCAAGCCTCCAGGCAGGCAGGCAAGCAGGTAGTTCAGTGAAGCGTTTCTAACTCGATAAAAGTAATCTCTTCTTCATAACCTGCTGCGTTTAATGTTGCCGCTGCCGCCGCTGCTACTGCTGTTGTTGTTGACGATAATGCTGCGGCTGCTGTTGCTGCTGCTGCTGGCGATGTCAGTTGACGGTACTGGATATGCTCGTACTCTACTGCAACAACTATTTTCATTTAGATGAGAAGAAGAAATGCCGTTCTTCTTCGCAGTAGTAGTGTGCAACTCGATGCCGATGTTATTGGCATAATAATTCGCCCAAAAGAAACCTCTCTTTCAAAGGGCCACATGACGAGTTGAGCGGCTGGCTGGTACTGCCCCCGCTCCTTAATACTAGTTCAGGCGTGCCTGGGCAGAGCGCACAAGGAGCGATGGTCGGTATCACCAAGTATTTCCTCGGTTTGGTTATGACGATGATTTGATGCGGCTTTCTCTGAGTGATGTTCCCGCTTCAAGTGTCGCTCAAGAGTGGCTGCGCCATTTAGTTGCAGGCAGCATGTTTCCGAGAGAGTTGTTGTCCGCCTATTCAAAGAGCCGGCCAGCAGAGCCCTATACCTGGCCTCCCTAACTAAACCTCTAAACCTTGCCTCATATTTGGCTCATCCCTCTGTCCCCAATATTTTTCTCATTACCATTATGACTATGTCCGCTCTTCGTGTTCATCTCTTGCGCCGCTTGTTTCCGGTGGTCGCTCGCTCGTCCTAGACATACCACATATCACCTGTCGTAGAGGTGCAGCAGCAGCAGCAGCAGCCCCAACATTCGCCGCCTATCTAAATCTAAAAGAAAATTAATTTTTCCACTTAAGGCAATCCTCCCTCTTTACGAATACGTGGTGGTGTGCTTACAATTGGGTATATATATATATATATATATATATATATATATATATATACATATATATATATATATATATATATATATACATATATATATATATATATATATATATATATATATATATATATATATATATATATATATATAAAGAATATTCAAAACAACATCTTACTCCAATTTCGTATATATATATATATATATTTGGGTCAGTTGATCTTTTTCACGTTGTTAACGTTCTCTTTCTCGTTTCCCGTTTGTACAACTACTCTGTAATATTTCTACACTATTCGATCAGACAACAGAGCCAGAGGAACCGGAGGAATGATCAGAGAAAGGGGAAGAGAGGCCGGCAGGATAAAGGTGGCGAATTAAGCGCTTGGCGCCGTTCAGCAACCATGTAGCGATTTTTACTCTGGCGTTGGCTCCTGAAGAGGTCATGTAGCAAAATCGTCACGTAAACGACGTGAAGCGTCGTATCTTGCGGCAGAATAGCCGCTTGAGCGACGGTTGACCTCAGAGGGCCAATGCTGAAATTTCTCTTTTTTTTAATAAGCTTTAGGTTGTTAAAAGCCATTCAGTTGTACTTTGTGGGATCCCCTACTAAGTAGGCAGAAGATAACACGTTCTGCTCATATATACGTCTCTTAGCACGCACTGGAGCACCCCCTCCTGAGGACCCGATTTCTTAAGAAAAATGGACCGCGCCGTTGGAGGATATACGACTAGCCGATCTTCTCAATCGAGCAGTCATCTAGTTGTGCTGGTGCATTCCTCAATGCTCGACCAAGTGCTCCCGTTGGAACCTCTTAGAGGTCTTTGTCGTCAGGATCTGCGTTGGTCTTTGCCTTGGGATCTCACTAGTCGAGGAACATGAGTGCAGCTGTGGCAGTCTCACCCCTAGGTCACCATGGCTTATCCTGCAACCGCAGCTTAGGCTGTAAAACGAGACACGCTCTTTTAATGATACCCTAGCCCGTGCTCTAAGGTCTTCTGGGCTCAGGTAAAATGACTGAGGGAGTTAATACGAAGGTATGCAAGTGTCTTAGATTGGCCAAGGGGGGCCTACGCGCCGGTGAATTTTTTTCCGGCAAAGGCTGTCATTGGATATACAACGTAGTAACGTCACGGCGGTGCATGGCACCTTGTGCAGGTGGTCAACACCAGGCTTGGAACTCCGGCCTATCAGGGACGTGGTCGCCCACCTTCCTGATGGGCCGGAGTGGAGGGAGGCGACGAATTTGTTTGACGCCGTTTTGACACTCAAGGAAGCCAAGGAAACGGCCAGGAGGAAAAGGCTTGAGCGGGTCTCTCGGGGAAGTGGTCGAGATGAGGAGCCGAGGGAGGGGGGAAGCAGCTGGGCCCTCGCGGTCTCGACGCACCCTCACAAGACGGTTTAAAAAATGGCAGTAACCCTCTATCCAACCGCAGGTAGACGTGCGGGATGATAGAGAGGGATAGAATTGAGTAGAGGAGAACGGCAGAGACGCCTTTCCCACGGCTTCGAAGTAATGCCAAAGCAGTACCGAGCCTGGGTGGGAGGAATCCGGGTTTAGTGGGTATGTGAATCCTACACTAGTCACGTAGGCTGCTAGTGGCGCATGTGCATCATGCATTCCCAAAACCTCCCAGATAAAAAAAGGCTTGGAACTAGGCCTGATGTAGTTTGTCGTCAAGTTCGCTAGGGGGTAATTGTTTATACCCTAGTATGAGTTAAATAAAATGCGTTTTACATTAAAAAAGATGTCTAACTGAAAATATTCATTTTCAGCTTAGAACAACCCTGGTCTGCACCATTCAGCAAGCAACTCCAGAATTGAAATCGCGTGGCCCCGCTGGACGTCAATGGAAAGTCTCTAGCGTAAGAATTGTGCTACTCTCTTCTGCATAGTAGTAATCTTCAAACGTTCTTCCAATTTTGTTAGTAGCCTCTTAGTCAGGGGGCCCGGTGACCCCAAGGTCTTGAAAGCCACTGCGCTGAAGTTATGGTCTCTTGTAAGTTCGGTGCATTTGTCCATCTTGTTATTTCATGCTAAGGTTGCGGCGTTATCAGCTCTAAGTGAATCGAAACCGACCATGAGAGTAAGTGAGTCGGGTACGGTGACATCCCATATGAGGGTCCGGCCTCGTTCAACGCGGATATGAGTAGCCCGCCGTCCTCAGGGACCTTGCTAGTGTGTCATTAATAGCTGCGTGGCGTGATCCACGATCTTCACTGAGGGCGCAGGATAGAGCGCGATAAGTTCTAATGCCACCCGGCTCCCTGCTCGGCATATGTGAGGGTAAACGAGCGGCGTACCGAGTCGGAGGCCAACACATGTTCTTGCAGTGGCATCATCCTAATGATGCACTGTGTAGAGCGTGTAGCCAATCGCTTGCATGTTTTCTAGAGGTTGCCCTAAACCGAGCTTCCCCAGAGTCATTGTCAGCTGTAACAATAAGTAAACAATGTTGCGAAAACATGTTGTTTGGCTAGCAAGGATTACCATTAACTCTGGATGGTCAAGGAAGTCGCAGACCCTGCCGGAAACCTGATGGGTGGCAGCAACTATTGCAAGGAGTGCCTATGTTGCCGGGTCTCGTAGGCCAAGGCCCCCTTGGCTATTGGATAAAGTCTAATCCTGCTGAGGAACTTCTTGGAAAAAATTGAGCTGCAGCAAATGTGTCCTTCTTGCTTGTGAATCCGGAATCTGTTGTTGGTTCAGGCCATTTAGGCTTGCCTGGTGCAGGCGGGAGTTTTGCTCTTAGTGCTTTGGTGGTATCTTCGTCAGATGAAAACGTGTCTGTAGAGATTAAGATTCCAGCAGCATTGATGCTGTCTTCTTACAAAAACTTGGGTATGACTCTTCGAGCAACATCGGAGTCAGCGGGTTGCTCGTTTCTGTGCGTTATTCCGCGGGCCGTCAGGTGATGTATTCTGGTGCCACAATCGTAATCCCAGAGATTCTTCCTTATGATTTGCGCTCATGATAGGTTGATCTTTCCATTGGCTGAGAGGCGGAAGATGACCGGCACGTAGGAGAATAATGCCAACCAAGCGAGGAAATTGCCCTGAGTGTACACATTATCGAGTACCTTAGCAAAGGTCATAGTATGTGTCTAATAGATTTTAGTGTGATACGTATTGACTTCAAAGTTTTACTTATAAATTAAAGTTCGAATAAAGATGTATTTAATTGAGGCATCAAAATATTGACTTGTATTAGTATAAGAAAACACGGTGATATAGCTGTCGGGTGTTTTGTACTGGTGTGTCGTGAAAGGCTACGCCTGGTGTATAGTAGGCCACACATCGAGAAGGGAACTTCCAGACTTGGTTCGGCGTCTTCTGTGTTAGATTGTGCCGGCAGTGTCGTCGTCGGTGTTTGGTTAAAGAGCTCCCGGATGACAGGTATGTGTGATCTTCCATTATGATCAGGTGTGTTCAAGCTGCTCAACAAGCGGTACTAAAGCAAGTCAGCGGCTGTTTCAATCGCCTCAGATAACTCTTCTCCTTAAGGAAGAACAACCTCGGGCATAAAGAGGCGCCACCAAGATGTGGTCTATGACAATTAATACTTAGAGACGTGTTGTGACATTAGACAGCTATATGTCGGCATCTACGACAGATCTCCGTAGGCTACACTGACTTGCTATTTTATCGGGTCGGAGGCGCTTGAAACAGACAATCGGTTGGCCCGGTTCGAGCACTAGGGGGTGCGACTTATAATCTAGAAATACAGAGGCTGATAGCTGTCGGCCGAATGTGAGTAAAGCTATAAAAAAACTTCCGTCCGTCGCTGCAAGTGGCGTACGGGCGCCAAACATGAGTCACGCCCAGCTTTTTTAGTTTCTCAAAGACTTCCAGCTTTGTGGAAGCGATGCTAACACCTTGAATTCTAGCCTTGTATGTAGCTATATGTGGGCATGAGGCCTTTACTTGTATTATGTTTAATTGCTTGATGTTTAATAAATAAGTTGCTGATTCTATGTTAGAAGTCCAAACAGCAAAGTTTGAAAGAATTGCAAATCTAGCAAACAATGCTCTGCTTTCCGAGCAGTTCGGATTTAGAAAAGGCATGGGGACCCGCGACGCCATCCACGTTTTGCAATCCGAAGTAGAGTGGGCGGTGTCTCGTCCAGGGGACCACCTGTATGCAGTCTTCATTGACTGCGTCAAGGCCTTTGACAAGGCTCCGCGCGATCTTATGATCGATTGTTTTAGACAGATTGGCATAGGTGGAGCTCTTCTGCGAATAATTTCTAGTTTTTTCGACGATGATACACTGTTGGTCGAGGGAAATAACGGCGTGCGTGAGCTAACGCAGAATGTTGGGACTCCTCAGGGGGACCCACTAAGCTGCATCTCGTTCAGGCTGCTTCTGGCCGACCTTGTTCAATACGTGCGTCACGTATGCCGTGGTAGTGATGTATGCTGATGACATCGTTGTTGCTCATCGTAACATTAGTGCCATCTCGCGCATTACCGCCATGGTAGAGGCGTATCTCATGAAAAAAGGGCTAGAAATAAACTCACGCAAAACCAAGGCGATTAAGTTTCGTCGCGGCGGGCGTTTAGGTGCAAACGACGTTATTCGTTGCTGCGGGAAGCCATTGGAGTTTGTAAACTCTTTCCAATACTTGGTCTCCGGCTTCACTACAGGGGAACATCGTTTACTACACACATCGAAAACAGTGTTACCTCGGCACTGGCAGCTCTCTACGGAGGGGTCGGAGATGTACGGCGACTGTCCGTCGGTACGGCAGTGCGCTTGTTTATGTTAAAAACTCTGCCAAAGTTGGCGTATAGCTTAGACAGAGTATGGCAACACCTATCTCAAGCTAATTTCAATTTGCTTGAAAAGTGCTTCACACTGTACATGAAGCGAGTACTCTGCCTTTCAATCAAGGCGAGAAGCCGCTTCGTCTATGTATTGTCGGACTGTGCGCCGATGGTGGAGATGCTGCGTATGCCATTGACGGAGCCACTTAACCATTTCTTGGAAGAGTGGCGACGCAAATTTACGGAAGCACCGACGGAGGTAAGAACGCTCGACGTCTTTAAGTCTCCTTGGTTGTGGGCCGGGGTGGCCTGCGATGACAGGCATGTATATACCAGGTACATCGTACACGAATTCCATCACCTCGTATGCTCCCGTAGGGAGTTTCATGAAGACTATACTACTCAGTGAATTTGTCGGTTCTGCTCGCAGCAATGCGCTAAGTACCACGCGGTTGATTGTCCGGCACTGCAACGAAGATCCTTACACTTCTTCTCTCGGTGGAACGGCAAAACAACAAGTATTTATGTTTAATAATAGCATGAACTATTTTGTACATACTCTATTTGAGAAGTCCAAACAGCGATACCTGACTTGTCAACAGAAATTCTACTTAACGGGCGTATTACGTTGGGTGGGTTGCCCGCGAAGGACGGCCTTGAAAGCGCCTATGGTACCTGCGTTAAAATCTTCTCTAAACTAGTCCAAATGTTTCAGCTCTCGTGCCGCCAAGCATTTTCCTTTATCGGAAGTGTGTACTATGAATCAACCGTTAGCGTCGTCCGCTGTTATCCGCTTCTTCTCGAACAGCCTCTTGGACAATCTGGGGTAACATCTAAAGGCATGTTATTTTCCGCCGTCGAGGTAGTGCTTTCGAGAGCAGGTTTCTTATGGGCGGCTATTAGACTATCCGATAGTTACACTACGTTGGGCACTATACCACTGAACCCTGCTCGATACTTTATATCCAGGTGCTGCACCTTGCGCTTCTGATGATGTCCAGAGAGCGCGGGCAACAATTGGAGAGGGTTAGGGCCAGGGGACTATGACGCTCTTCGGTGTCGACTGCATAAATAATTGTTGCACTCAGAACAAACACGGCCGGGGTTCCACTCGGCAATCTTGCATCTTAAACGGTGACCCTGTTGCATGAGCCACGCACTACGCTTGCACACTTAGTCATCGATTATCAGCTAGCGTCTATCGTTTGTACTAGAATGTAAACAAACACGTTGTCAAAGGAAAGTTTCGAATACACTCGAGAGACGGTCCTGCCTGGGCGAGAAGGTCCGGACGCCCCGTAGAACGGTTCCCAAGCCTGCGTCGCGCGTCTATGGAAACGTCACTCAACACTGTTTTACTGCATTAATTGGCGCCGCAATAATCAAACTTGAGAACGACAGTTAACTACGGCCCCCCTTGCAGCCCACGCGGTATGTTCGACGTTTCGGTCTACAGCAGACTAGCAAAACGCTAGAAATATGGTTGTGTCGAAACCCTTTAATACAACATAAACAGATTTACCTACCCCGAATGTAAAATAAAAACAATATATATGTATAATATATATATATATATATATATATATATATATATATATATATATATATATATAATATATATTGCGATGATTTATTTATCCATTACAATACATTTGCATACTCGGCAGTGTTCGCCTTAATAAAAATGGTGGTAAAAAGTTGTCACGTGGAGTTAAGAATCAGCTGTCTGTGTCCTTGCTTGATGGCAGCTCCCGCCCTTATGGACTCGGTGCGACCAGGAGAGCTTTGGTTGAGACTGTTCGATTCGCCCGGCTTACCCTGATTCGTTGGGTCGACCTTAGTGCCCCGCTATTTTTCGCCGTCCGCATTGCCATGTCCCCCAGACTGGGGCTGCGTATAGCGCCGTTGATTTGGCCACCGAGACCGGAGCCTTCTTTTCACCTCAGCCACCCCACCGACCATAGCCATGATCCGCGCCAGGTTCAGGGAGACACTTTGGGCCTTTTTGGCCACGCACTTAACGTGTGCCGATCTGGTCAGTCCAGTGTTTAGCATGACCCCAAGGTACTTTACCTTATTTTTGATTTCTATCGGGTGGCCCGCCATCACGAGGTTAATGCCGGTCGTCCTCTTTCTGCCTGTTAGGTACATCGCCTCCGTCTTGTCGGGCGCCAGTTTCAAGTGATGGGACTCCATACACTCGCACACCATTGACAAGGCCTCATTGGCGGCGCTCTCCAGGGCTCTTTTGCTCTTGGCCGTTATCATGAGTGCAAGGCCATCGGCGTACGCCAACGTCTCCACTCCACCTCTTACTCCTGCCCCCCTGCAACCAAGCCTCTGTCATCCAGGTAGGATAAAATCATTCGACGGAGGTGGAGGGAAAAGCCCTTCCTCTTCATCGCCTCCACAATTACTTTCCAATTCATTGTGTTGAAGGCATTTTTGACATCCAGGAGGATCAGGAGCACGAATTCCCTTGTTTTAGGGGTCTTCATAGCCTCCTCACCCGCCCGTTTCAGAACCTTCTTTAGAGCCCCCGATGCGGATCTGCCTTTCAGGACCGTACTGGGCATCTGATAGGGCGTTCTTTTCCTGACTCTCGTCGTTTAGTCTCTTGACTATAACGTTCTCCAGGATCTTACCCATGGAGTCAATGAGGCATATGGGCCAGTAAGCCAAAGGCCCCGTCTTCCCCCCGGGTTTGGGGATCAGAACCAGGCTTACCCTAAAAAAATTTTAAGGAGGTTGTTTTTAATTCTAGACTATCCTTCGTCCCCTACGGGTTTGGAACTCAACCTGGGATATATCTTCAAAGCACCGAGGGCCGGACATGTTAAGATATCTAGGGTTTCCCTAACAGTCTTTGTAGGCAGCATGGCCGCTGGCACTCAGCGGTATGGTTAATCATCTAATCTCAATGAGGATCGCTCAAAGAAAATTCGATCAACAACAGGGATCGAACCAGGGACCGGTAGATGACAACCATGACTAGCGCACTAGTGCCCTAGACTACGCCGCCACTGTGAGTTATGTTGTCCTTATATATATATATATATATATATATATATATATATATATATATATATAAAGAAAATCTTGTGATAATTTATTAATCATTTACAATACGTTTGCACACTCGGCAGTGCTCGCCTTAATAAAAATGGTGGTAAAAAGGTGTCACGTGAAGTTAAGAGTCAGTTGTTCGTGTCCTTGCTTGATGGTAGCCCCCGCTCTTATGGACCCGGTGCGAGCGGTATATCCTCAAGGTTCCTTGCAGTGTTAAGAGGTTAAGATCGATAAGATTCCTCTTCGTGACGCCGAGCCCCAAGAGCGTACTCGCAGATTCGGAGTCCCATACACCACTCATAGAGATAGTGATGGATCCGAATCTGCGAGGTTTTTGCGGGTCGGGGAGCGCCGCTCTTAGGAACTCGACGTCATGTTTGGTGAGCTTGTCCTGCCGCGCTTTTGCCAGGTCCCTGTTCGGGCCGCCAACCTCGGCATCTTAGACCCAGACTTGCTTGTGTGTTGTATCGCACATCTGAGCGACATGAGCCAACGTCTCAGGCGCATGATACCCGTGCCTACAACGTTTGTTATAGCCCGGGCGTCCCCTGGCCAATCTGGCACGCGTTGGTAGTGCGTTGATCCTGAGCTTTAGTAGGTTTAAATACTCCTTACCAGATAGGTAGGGTATACCTTTAATCTAGGTATGTACAAAGAGCGTTTCGTGTGCTTTTTTAAAATGTGCCCCATCGAACGTGTTGTGTAGTTGTTGAGACTAGTACTCGGTCTCTTGTGTAGCGGTCTCAATGGAGGTTCCCAAGCGCTCGCAAAGAAGTCTTGTTTTCGCAAGCTCTTTTTTGAAGTGGTCGGTGGTTAGCACCCATTGGACTCCAGGGTGCGTGGAGTGTTGTAGTGCTGTCAGGCGGGAGAGGCGGAGTCTGGGGATGAATGTTTGGAGGCAGGGGATTTTCAGACCGCCGTGTTCGTGTACAGGTCGGCCTGTACACCTGTTTGAATCAGTATTACGACCTTATCGATTGTGTATGCCGAGTTGCAAATTTAAAAACGTAAACGTATATTCTCGAATACGCTTAATCTGGTATGTCAAAGCCTAGCTCACAAGCGATACTATCGTCTGAGATTATAGATTAGCGAATTGTGCATCTCTATTTGTTAATAGAACAAATCACAAATATTGTATATCACAAAGACATGGTATCACAGATGATTTTCCTCAACAGTCCAAGCTTCCTAGCGAGGGCACGAGAGGCGACGGAGTGCGTGGTAACATCTTGCCACGGTTTGCTTAGGTTGGTTCCCGCACTAACTTATTCAACGCTGACCTCGACAAACTTAAGCTCCCAGGCGTGCAGGTGCTGACGAAAGGCGATCGTAACCGGGAGACCGAACTGCATTCCGAGGTCTTTGCTGAATGCCGGGGTATTGGCTAGAAGATACACGGGGCATTTTCGCGCAGAACAGAGTACTTCCAGGACCTGTTTCAAAAACGATGCTTTGACGCGGTCGACCATTTAAAAATTATCTACAGTAAGGTCCCTCCAGATTACCTTGACGCCAAACATGGCAACTGGAGCGATGTTCAGGTCGATGAGGCAAATGGTGTTTGTTAGGGATAGTCGTTAATTGAGACCTCAATGAGCCTGCTGCAACGAGCGCCTTCTTGCATCTCTCTTTCAGGTATGTTAAGAAACCATGGTTTTTGCTGGGGAAAAGAAGGCCTATTTGATAAAATCTGTTGTCGTAGGAACGTCACCCAGGGGGAAGTTGTCGTCCGCCGCTAGATGGCAACCGCGCCTTTGATTTACCGCCTTCGCCTTTGTTTGATTCACCGTGAGGCCCATTTCGGAAAGGGCCTTATGGAGCCTGGCCAAGGCTCATTGCAGCTGAAAGCGGCTAGAGCAATAGATGTAGAAAAGCATTTTTTCGTAAAGGCAATCAACTTATAGCTTGTAATTTAATTTAAACATTCCCGTAAAATAGTCGTTTAGGACTGCCCAGTCTACGGGGTAGAAAAGAGCTGCATGGCGACCGGGCCACTGGTGTGGCTCTAGATTTGTTTATGCTCTCCTAGATTTGGTCTTGGAGGTCGCAGCAAGAAGTTTTGCCAGGTGCACTTTACTGCGTAGTCGGAGGGCGTCCGGGGTTGATCGAGCCAGACAACAATAATAATGGTGGCCCGTGCCACTTTGGCCGGAGCCACAACCAATCGGGCAACATCGACAAGGAGACTTGCGTAGCCCTCGCTATTTGTTATGTAGTTGAACTTTGACGTACGTGTGCACTAATTACGACCATTCCATTTTCGTCGCCACTATTATGTACTTGAACTGTACACACTGACTTAATGACCTAGTCTATTGAACTGAGACTCGCCGACTACGTAAGGAATGAAAACACAATTTGACTGCGGTCACCTGTAGAGTGTCACTACATTTTCTGTGGTGCTTCACTGCACTCTGTGTCAGCTGTATTTATTGCATCACAGATTATTCTCGAAGACGGTAGATTCGTCTTGGTCTAAGTAGACCTGTGCATCGAATCTTCTAGACGTTTCTCGTACCTACTCGTATCTACCCTCTCCACTGCACGTTTGCCAGCACGTGGCGCCTAGCCCCGACAGTCGTGTGTCTTCCTTGCCCAGACAAAACTCTATCGATGGTATGCTGTGCAGGGATAACGTCGTGAGCCCGTTACAGAAGCTATTTAACATCTAGTTGTCTTGACAGGAGATTCTTTTTGGGCACAAAGGAGAGGCAGAGCTCACTTGCACTTTGGGGTCTATCGCAAGTGGGCAATGAGGTTGTAGTTGTCCTCCCTCTGGAAGTAAATGGTTTTCGCCACGATAGCTAATCCTTCATCGCGAGATGGAGAAAGCATCGATGACCGACCTGCCTGCATGCCCCACAACAGTTATGACGGCCGTAGGGTTTACCACCCAGCAGCCGTAGTCCGCCAGGGTGTAACGGAAGGCAATCTGATTAGTACGATCAGAGTATGGCTGATCGAGCCTAGCATTAAAATCGCCTACCGCGACGAGTAGATGTATGTGGGCGGATGTATGTGGCCCCGTCCAATCCGTCAATGAGTTTCTTTACAATAATAAGTGTCGATTCACTATCCACAGGTCGCACGTAGGCCGCAACCAGGATGATACGTGGTTCCCACGGGGCAATTGTGTCTTCGGAAAAATGCATGGCTATGTGCTCGCTGTTACAAGATTTTGGTTTTGAAAATTACCCACATGACAATTCAATATTTCTAAACAATGCAGGTAGAATCCGGCAACATCTTTTCTCGCCCTCCGAAGTAATTACTTAAGATGTAACGCCAGGGTGTCACCCCTGGAAGAGTCCGTTCATGATTCGTTAAGAAGTATGTATATGTAGCGATAATAGCAATAATAAATAATAAATAAGCTCAATAGCGAGAAAAATATTTTTTTTTGGTTTTTAAAGTGTCGTTAAAGGCTGAACGCATCTCTGTCTAAAAGGGTTGCATTACAACTTTTGCTCAAATAAGATGCCTTTTACAAACAAAATGTTCGAGTAGACTATGTGGCTCTCTCTCTCTCTCTCTCTATATATATATATATATATATACTACAGCTGCTAGCCTACAGCTGTTCTCAACTCTCGTACTTTATGGCTAGATGCACTGATGTTTTGCTGTCATTTTTTCCCTCATGATGCGAAGTGACTGCCCGTATCGGATAGCTGAACCTACACGAGGCTTACGTTGCGAGTCGTCTAGTGGCCGTGCCATTGGTCAGATATTATGGCCATATGTGTATACTGCATCACATTGTGTCCCGCAGAGAAACCTGGACATGACATTGCGTTTACGCCACTGTAGCGATTTGTATGCAATATAGGGTATCAAAACGACTTATGTGCACGTTACTTCGACACGCAGTGGTCTTGATGTATCTTTGTGACAAAGAATGCAGTTGTGACATTGGTGCACACTTATCAGAAATGTTGCCCCGAGGATGCAACCTGATAGTTACATTATATGCGGTTTTTATTCTCGCATACAGAATTGTTTGTTGTGTATGCGCAACCCGAATCTGAACTACTCATTAAGTGCACTGTACAAATACACACTAATATAAACAGGAGCATCGCTTTCTCAGCATACAATGTAATTTGTGTTAGTCTTTAACTACAGATTGCGAATTGAATTTTCTATGTGTGTTTCTTTCGTTGATGATACATCTATTTGCAACCATTGTAAGCATGCAATAGTAACTGGTTACGATTTAGAAAAGAAAATACTACAAATATTATTTTTTCTATCCCCAAAAATGAGGGCATTATGGGAGGATTGTAGGTAAGGTCGAATTGCGGCTCTATAGGGTCTTTCTCCTTTATATAGGGTTGCAGTAGAGCTAGTAATAAAATACGACCCGTGTACACGTAACACAAATAATGATGCAGTACTTATCATAAGGATATTTTCCTATTCAAACTACAGTTTAAAGCATTTCAGGGCTACGCTAGCTATACGAACATTAACCTACTAAGCCAATCTCCGATTAGACAAGCTGCTGCAGTACTGCAAACTCGCATATTCGCCACTCCGTTTCGCCCAACGAACGAGCGCTTCGAAGTCCGTCTCAACATCATTTCGGCAGCTAAGAGCCCCATCTGTGCTTGAAGTGTGCCTCTTTCATTCCGCCGCTCCCTCAGCAGGGCGTTCAGCAGCCGTGCACGGACGTATGTTTCCTTCGATAAAGCCCCGCGCTCGACCCTACTTTTGCGTCCTGGCAGACGAATGCAGCAAGTCGCCTCCCGTTTCGCCCCTCCGGCTCGACCCCTCCGGCGCGCTTCGTCATGAAGCATACAAAATGATGCGTCTGTCTATGCCCGCTCTTCCCGTCCTCTTCCCCTCCTCCTGCCTGCTTCCCAAAAAGAAGCCCCCCTCGAAACAACAAAGCCCCCGCGTTGGAAGCGGAGAACGGCATCTTTCCTTAAGCTCGCAAACAAACAGTCGGTCAACGTGCGGCACGGTTGCCTCGAACACGCCACAAGGCGTCGACATATTTCAAATTGGTCCGCTAAACACAGGCCATACATGATCATGTGTGGATGCAGGGTGTACACCGATTTTGCATACAGCTTGCATTATCCTGCAGTCGGCCAGGTCGCCCGCGTCGTCGTCGTCCCAGACTGTACATGATGAAATACGTTTAGGTCTAAATGTTAGCCTCGTAGGATTCGCGCCTTAGCATCAATGGAAGCGGCGGGCCTCAGGTGGTCGAGGACCTGACATCAGCCGCTCAGCGACTTGCTAAGCGGCAACTCGCACGTTTGAATTTCAGCCGTTCGACGGACGAAGCCCTGAACGGTAGGCTATGCGTCTCTTGACGTATGTGACTCGCTTCGGCGCACTGTTGTTTGGGAAAGTCGATCGAGAGAACACTCCCCTACAGCAGCGGGAGCAACAGGAAGTAAAACAACGACAACAACGACGACGACGACGACGACAACAACAACAACAACAACAACAACAACAACAACAACAACAACAACAACAACAACAACAACAACAACAACAACGACGACGACGACGACGACGACGACGACGACGACAGAGGCAACACGCCGAGGAGGATGAAGACGAGGCGAATGAGGCCAGGGAGTAAGGCTATCAGCGGCTAGTAGCAGCTGCAGTGTTTACTTCTGCGCTATCACAATGCAACACTCTCCGAACAGTGCACAACAACAACAATAGCAAAACAGACGAGAATGACGACGGCGGGAATTGCAGCGATAAGAGCAACAATAACACAACAGCAGCAGCAGCAGCAACAACAACAACAGCAGTAACAACACAAACAGTAGCAACAACAACAATAATTGCAACAAGAGTATAGCAAACAACAACATAGTGCTACTTCCACTCCCACGCCGGTCATCTTCTCTTCCCTTCCTTTGAGCTCGAGCATCTGCCTATATAGTGGGATTGAGCGGCGGCGAAAGCAAAATAGCTGTTGTGGCTCCGCCAGAAGAAATTGCAGCCGGCTCCGGCAAAGCAGATGTGCGGTAGAGACGGTCTGCCATTTTAATACCATTAATCGTGGGGTCGATCCGGCGCGATACGTAAAAGCGAGAACGATTGTTACATATTTAGGAGCTAGAACCTGGGCAGAGACGTCATACTGAATATGTGCTTGACCATCTGGAAATGTGAAAACGGAGAGTAAGGCGATGAAACGTCTCATTAAATCACCTCTATCTAGGCCATCAGTAGATAAGCCCCGACCGTTCATGGACATTGGAGTTCTGAGTAGCGCACTAGAATACTATACACATATTTAGCAAAGCAAGTCAATATTTGGTAATTGCGTACCGCTGCACGAAGATTCAAGTGGAATCAAGTGTTAATGGACATCAGGTCTGTTTAACTTAGATCTGTTTAACAGCGTATTTTTTTTTTTACTGATTTTTAGCAGACACATCGAGTAAATGCGAGCAAAGGCCACGGCCGCGATTATGCTACTCGGAGACATTCGAGACGTGGATCTTGAAACAGCAATGAAAATATTCAGGATGAAAATTACCCCGATACTCCAGTACTGTCTCCCAGTAATTGCGCCGCACCTAACATTACGCGATCTCAAAAATTTAAACCGTGTAAAGGCGTGCTTTGTGAAAGTGTACTGGGATTACATGTTATTATATTATCATATGTACAGTTTGCGACGAAATAATAGCACTTAAGCAGAAATGACGCTCAGCAGATATTGGCGGAGGTATTTTAGCCGAAAAATCTACACTAGTCGCATAATTCGCGGCCCGGGCTCGGAAAAGATAAATCTCAAAAGTAGCACCGAGTGAGGTTAATCTGTTCCACGACGACGTCTTACAATCGTGCAGGCGGGCTAGGGTGGTTCACAGGTTAAATTATCAGGAATATCTAGTGCCATATAATAGGCTCAACTTTCTCAGAGTATCGTACAAAAGATAATACGCAAAGACTTACCGACGTTATGGAATCGTTGGTCGTTGATAATTGGCCAATTCTCCAAACGCGTATTGTATTAGACGGACCCTTCAACAGCAGAGTAATTAAAGCAGAGTAAAAACACTCACCCTTGAAACTACTTCGTTAAGCCAGTGCCGCATATGAGATCTTAAATTATATTGCTAATAATTAAACGTTTATTCTTCACTGCAGGTAAAAAACTAATTTATGATAAGGGGATTAGTACCCTTTAAGTAAACAAAATGATGTTATTATTGTTTTGCAAAGTTAAGAGGGTAATATCACTCACTTTATCTAGCGACAGGTATCAATTACCCTGTGCTCCTCTGCCTCAGGGCAAACAGGAGGTCTACATTAGAAGAGTGTAAACAGACATGTGTGAGAGGGGCTCGCTAATTGTGCTTCATTCACAGTTTAAGCAGTGTTGTATACTGTTTCTTATATAAGAATAGCCATTATATGCTTGTATGGAAGCATGCTAAAATGGGCAAAATGAATATACCTATAGACACGTATGTGCCCATATACATCACATATTCATATGTATACTAACTTAGTTCACGAGAGTTCATGTAGGTATCGCATTTTACAATGGAAGATTTTAATATGTTGAGTTAAAAGTCAGCTGCGTATTCATTTAAGCCATTTTATCTTTTTTGCAACTCCCTTCTTCAACGTAGGTCGAGAATATTCGCTATGCGGATGGACCATTTTCAAAGAGCTCAAGTGCCAGCCTGATTTTTTCATGCCTCCTCTTCTGCAGGACCTGCTCTCCCCGAATCTTGGCTGCTCATCCGACAGCTTTGATAAGACTCTGGCATTCAAAGAGGTGTCCTCTCATCTTCAGACCTATCGCCTGTCCATCGGTAATATGTAGTGTAGCGGCAAAATTGGCAAATAGGGGACTCTAGTAAGTAGTAATTCAAGCCTTGATTACCCCCACTCGTTCTTACCTTTTGCGTTTGAGGCACTGGGGGTCTTGCTTACGAAAGAACTGCTCAGCAATGTCGGGAGAAGATTAACGCTTGCTACAGGACATAAGAGGGCGAACGAATACTTAATGCAACGTTTGCCGTTAGACGTTCACATGGCAAAGCTGCCTCTGTAAGAAGAAGCATGGCTAGGTGGACCAGTCGAAGCCCGGACCTAATGCCCTGAGTTTACACATTTACTGGTAGCCAATTGTTTATATATATATATATATATATATATATATATATATATATATATATATATATACGAGTATATATATAAGCAGAAATGCTATATTGTGCCTACGTAGTAGAGGGTCCCACAGAGTACAACTGAATGGCTTTCAACAATGTAAGGTTTATTAAAAAATTAAGAAAAACTTCAACACCGGCCAACCGCCGCTCAAGCGGCTACACTCCGCAACCTACGAAGTTTCACGTCGTTTACGCGACGACTTCTCCGCCACCCGACCTTCGCGGGAGCAAACACCAAAGTGCACATTGCAACATGTTCGCTGAACATCCTTCTATGCCTTTAAGTCCGGTTCCCCTTCCCCCTTCTCTAATTCTTCCTCCACGTTCACTGACTCTGCTATCTGCTCGAATTTTGGGGAAGGGGAAAAGAAAACGTCAACAACGTCAAGGATATCAACTGGTACTAATGAATATCAAGAAAGCTGTTATTTTTAATAGTTCTTGATTATATATATATATATATATATATATATATATATATATATATATATTTATAGAAATATATATATATATATATATATATATTATAGAAATGAGTGAAATCAGAATCTCATTTTTTTTTTTTGTTCTGTACATTGCTGGCTTAGCAGACCTTCTGCGCACAATGAAAGCACCGCATGCCTTCTACGCGGACGACCTCGTCATCTTAGCCAAATCCCGGGATCACGTACAATTCTACTTAAATGAAACCTCAAAATGGTGTGCGGAGAACCGACTGATAATTAATATTTCTAAGACAAAAATCCTTCGCTTCAGCCGCGGCGGCTCATACGCCGTTACCGACCATCGCGTCAAGATCAACAGTACTTGCCTTGAGCTGGTCAACCATTTAACCCTGGCACCGCGACTGATTTTTAGCAGACACATCGAGGAAATGCGAGCAAAGGCCACGGCCGCGATTATGCTACTCGGAGACATTCGAGACGTGGATCTTGAAACAGCAATGAAAATATTCAGGATGAAAATTACCCCGATACTCCAGTACTGTCTCCCAGTAATTGCGCCGCACCTAACATTACGCGATCTCAAAAATGTAGACCGTGTAAAGGCGTGCTTTGTGAAACGTGTACTGGGATTACCCAAGAACGCGTCAGCTACCTTTGCACTAGAACTTTGCGGAGAACGCACTCTGGTAGAAGACTTAATCCTAGACAAATAAGCAACCAGTGCAGTTACACTTGGCATGTACAGAACATTCAGGGAAGACCGAAACGTACATTTTGTTATGTGTAACTATACAGATGGGTTTTGCTTTTCGCTCATCGAAGTGGAAACGTGCCTTCCAAAGTAACCGACCATTAGTGTGCAGGGTAACATGGCACGGTTATCACCATTATATGTGCCTCAAAGGTGAATGTTATAATATTAACGACTGTGTATGTAAGTTTTGTGGTGAGTGCAACATCTGTCGATATAATGTTCTAATATGTTCGGAATTAGACTCTTAGTCATTACAGGCGCGTGTGAACGAGATATTGCTATAATTTCGTAGCAAACCATGTGTGTCTCAATCCAATCATACTACCAACAACTATGGTGAATAAATATGATGTGTATAATGTATAATGTATATGCGCACTATCTTACCTTACTTGCGTCTGAATAAACCATATTTATGTAATCATGTACACAATCTATAGAAAAATAATTGCAATAACACGAGATACTACGGTGATAATGTATAAAATCTTACTGTAACTTGTACATATGCTTCGCACTAGCCTGTGGCTATATGAAGTTGTAACACAAATGAGAAACTACAATTAAGAATGAATAAACGTCATATCATATCATATCATAAGATATGTATTCCATTCATCTGCCACAGCGTTCGAAAGTGTCACGTAACTGAGCAGCTTCGTACAAAACCTACAATTTGTATAATGTTATCTCCTACATACCAAGTATGGCGAAACCAGGAGAAAAGCGTAAAGGCGAGGATTCCGATGGATCCTACGAGGAAAAACCCAGTCAGAACTGCGATACGAGAAGTATATGCTCACGACACACGAGCGTCAAATGTGTTCAGATCCTTAAGAGGATTAATCTCTCCTGCACAAAACTCTTAGTCAACGATGTTAATGATCGTGCTAAACTTGACACAGTAAAATGTAATAAATGTGCGCCACCAGTGTCGGTCCCGGAGTCGAATATGAAAACAGGTGATGCATCAGTTGATGCCTGCGCGCGCGCGGGAAATTCAAACGCAGCGCTGCTGAAGCAGTTATTACTGGAGGTACGGAACATGAAAGAAATACTAAATGAGTTACCTTCGGAAAGTAAAAATCTCAAAAAATCGGTCGACACGTTGTTTGTAACGAATGCGAAGCTACATGCTCGCCAGCAAGGAAATCTCGTGCTCGCCATTTCCCGCGTTCGGATTAGAACGGATATACAACACACATAGAAAGAAAGATAGGCAACTACATGCTACTACATGTCTTGAAATGAAGACCAAGACATACATAAGCGACACACAGCTCTTGAGTTCAAAAGTTCCTTGTAAGTCGTATTCATCCTGTATCAGTTAAACGTCTTCGATCACGTAGCGGTGATCACAAGTTCTACGTCGAAGTTGCAGACGTAGACTACGACAATCTCATTCAGGATGAGCTCTGGGAAGACGAACCTTGGCTTTCTTTCTTCCGCGGTCACCTGCGATATGATATGGTGTTAGAAAGTTACCTAAAAGCAGAACATTGAGTAATATTATACAGAACAAATTACGGTGTATTTACCTCAACGCTCGATCAATTGTAAAGCCTGGTGCTCTTGAAGCTCTACATACCTATATCAAAGGTATGAATATAGATGTAGCAATGATAACAGGGACATGGCTTACTGAACTATTGGTTTGTTCAGCCGAAATTGGCGGTGAAGGACAATTTCATGTTTTTAGAAAGGAACGTGATCCACGGGACCGTGGAGTCTTAGTCCTCGTCCGAAATGAGCTGTTTTGTGTTTGTTTGAATTTGTGGCGTGTGATGCTATTTTTAATAACCGCACAGTGCGGCTTCTAACAACGTATTTCTCGCCTACTGGCACACATGACACTTTAAGAATGTCATGTGTGCCAGTAGGCGCACTATACTTTAAGAAATAAAATGGACGTTTTAACACAAGAGTCATCATTACTGATAGAATGTGACCATACAGTTTTACTCATCGGGGACTTAAATCAGCCAGAAATAAATTGGGACACGCTCAGAGTGTTACGACCCTTACACGACCCATACTCCTGAACTTCCGCACCGAGTACGGACTCCAATAACATATTACAGAAGCAACACGTGTTGGCAGTCAACGCAATTCGCTACTAGACATTGCTCATTGCAACGATGATTTGGTGGACGAAGTTGCTGTGCTGTCAAACCACCTGTTCTCTGATCATCGTATGGTGGAGTTTGTCATAACGGCCTGCAAGCGCCCCAAGCAAACATCAATAGCCAAGTTGAATTATAAAAAAAGAGAATTATGATGCCATGAAGCTGAATCCTGATCTCACAAACTGCACCAGATTTTTTTAAGGTTGCCTCTCCGTGGACTCTACGCACACTAAACTTATTGAGTATGTGCGCTTTCTAAGCCAACTACATGTGGCACAGCGAACCTGCCGCACATCGTCAATTGACAGACATGTGCGTGCTCTTTCAGCAGCTCTTGATCGCGAGGTTAATGAGCACAACATATGCCAGCTTCGGAAAAAAACTCAACAAAGCATTCGACAAATGACTCTAGAGGGGCACGCTGTTATTCGAGACAGCGGTGTAAACTCAATCCACATATACAGTCACTGAAAAAATATAGGGCCACCCATGTTTGCCACATTTCACGCATTTATTATAACCGATTGTGTTAAGATCATAATGATACATGCTCACAGAGTAACAGCGGATACTTTTATCGACATTTGGAGTATCGGGTTACCTTAAAACACGAGATTTCGACATTTGGCACAGCTACGCTGCAAAAAAAAATTATAAAGTCACCACCAAGATGCATGTCTTAGCGAGTGAATTGAATGGAATAACAACGTTTGGGCTCATTTGACGGCACCTAACAACTATACTTAATATTTAGTGAACTTCCCGTTACGTCGGATAACTTCAAAAATGCGGTTTGGTATAGTGTTGAACAAATTTAGGATGACGTCCTGCGAGAGCTTGTCCCAAGCCTTCCCAATTGCTTTTTTTAGTTCTACCTGGTTCGAAAAATGTTTTTCGCCGGTGTAAACCTTTCGGGCGAGCCAGCCCCATACATTCTCGATAATATTAAGATCAGGTGAGACCGCAGGCCAGCGTAGGACCTCAATGTGGCGTTGTTCGAACCAGCTTTCGATCAACTTAGCAGTGTGAATCGGGGCATTATCGTGTTGAAAAATAAAGTCGGGTCCTCCCATCAGCTCAAAATGTGCGGATTGCTCTTCTAGTAGATCCCTATAGCGCGTCGAATTAACACAACCGTCTAAAAACACAATCGGCGACCTTGTATAATACCCGACAGCGGCCCAGATCATCACCGAACCGCCACCTGAGTGCCTTTTTGACAAAAATCGTTCTTCCTTGCGCACATCGTGGAAATAATAGTTAAATCCATCCGGTCCATCACAATTGAACTTTTTTTCATCCGAAAAGAGCGCTCAGTGGTCCATGACATCGTAACCTGGGCAAAGTCGAGACGAGCTTTTTGATGCTCAGCGGTCAATCGTGGTTTTCTCTTAAGTTTTTTTCTCGTGAGCCAAAGTGTCTTCTTGAGGAGGTTTTGCACATTTCGCACGTTCGTTTGCACACCGGCCGCCGCCGCAATTGCCTTTGCCGAGAGCGCAGAGTTCGAGGCTATCTTCAAAATTGCGCGCTTGTTTCGTTCCGAAATGGCATTTGGACGCCCCGGACTATTTTTTACGCCGTATTTTTCACCCAAATTCACGAAGTTGTTCACTACTTGGCGAGAACGCCCCAATCGACGGGAAATTTCCCGATTAGAGAGGCCGACATCCTTATAAGCCTTGATTTGGGTATTTTCGTCACTCGTGAGACGCCGACTCAAACCCATCGTTTCAGCACAGAAAAATTTCTGGTAGGAGGTCTGCTTTCGTTTCCGTCGAGCCGTGAAATGAGCCCAAACGTTGTTATTCCACTCAATTCACTCGCTAAGACATGCATCTTGGTGGTGACTTTATAATTTTTTCGCAGCGTAGCTGTGCCAAATGTCGAAATCTCGTGTTTTAAGGTAACCCGATACTCCAAATGTCGATAAAAGTATCCGCTGTTACTCTGTGAGCATGTATCATTATGATCTTTACACAATCGGTTATAATAAATGCGTGAAATGTGGCAAGCATGGGTGGCCCTATATTTTTTTCAGTGACTGTATGTATGTCCGCAAACGAATTGGAGTTCGTGACTATCTGGCGTCAATTATGTGGCCCGATGGTTCACTAGCTCCCGATGATCACGAAAAAGCAGAGTTAATAAAAACACATTCGCACAAACCTATCCGATGGATGATGAACTACGTTTGCGAGATTCGGGAGTTTCGCATGCTTCGGGTAGTTATGTCGACTTGGTGGTCGTGAATGATGTTAACGTTACATCTGAAAACCTGCTGAAGCACCTAAGGGGCTTGAAATCTAAGGCAAGCGATACCCCAGATATGGTGCCGACAATCGTGTCAAGCAGCTTGGAATCTCGGTATGTCACCCCTTAAGCTTGATATTTCGTCGATCGCTGGACAATTAGATTGTACCGGAGTTTTTTTTTTATTTTAAGTCTGCTTTTGAAACTGTAACACACAGCAAACTACTTGAGATATTGCCTAAATTTGGAGTGGGCAGCAAAATAGTTGCATGGATAAATGATCTCCTACGTGAGCGGATCTTCCGTGTATGCGTTCAGAATACATGGTTAGAGAAGGATAAAGCCACCTCTGATTGCACTCAAGGAACCATTCTTAGGCCACTAATGTTTATCTTTTGCATCATCCCTAAAGAGTATTACTCCCGAAAACGTGGAATATAAGATCTATGATGATGTTAAAATATACGAAAAAGCGGACTCAACCGAGGACTGCAGAAAACTGCAGGATACGGTAAACGAGTTCCACAAGTGGTCCGTCTCGCTCGATCTAAAACTATCGGTGACAAAGTGCGTTGTACTTTGTCGATAGATTGCATACAAGTGTGGAATCCCAAGTAATGATATCCAGATTCCCAGCATATTAAAGAGGCTGTAGAAGATGGATCGTGATACTCTCGTAAATATTGAGAAAAATCATACCGAACTGATGTTATAAATGTTAACATCATCCATACGACGACGAGCCGTGAGAAGAATATTTTTCCAAAGTTTGTAGCGACAAAACGAACTATAAACCAAATGTTTCCATGGAGAGTAACCCGCTAACTTCATGGAAACTTGATGTTAACAGACTTAACATTTCCTTGAAAAAATATATATATATATATATATATATATATATATATATATATATATATATATATATTTAACTAAGGGATACATGACACTTAGAACTGACGTCTTTATTTAAAAGTAATCACCAGAGCCCTGAGCACCAAAGCTCAGACCATTAAACAGTTTAGCGTACCAAACAGATAGTAGTCGGGTAGGGCAACACAGCGGATGCTCAAGTTTCTCTCACTTGAACTTTGTCAGCACACTTTCTGTGACGCCGGATAACCTGCGTGGACGCGCGCTAGTGAAGACTTTCTCACTGACTTGTCGGAATACAGTCTTCCCCGTATACGGCCACAACGTCCATTGGATGGGACACAAAAGAAGCTAAAGAGAATAGAGTATTATATTATATTCATTTTAGGATTTCAGGATTACCGTATAGCATCTCACAATGCACGATACTAGATGGAAAGAACTTCGCGCTTGCAGATATTGTATATAGGTTTATAAAGTCCTTGTGCAACAAGTGCATCAGGTCAATCTACGAATAGCGCAGCACGCTACCACAACACGCTTACTTATTTTATGCATTTACTTGAGTGGATTATTATTTCTCTTGTACAAGGCGGATCTGCCCACAAAAATAAAAAATTGCTTTCGTACTCCTAAGCTGAGATACATCACTATGTTTGCTAACAAGTAGCGCGAGTTTAGAATCGAAATAAACAATGGGTTCTTGCAAGGGAGACACACGATCCACTTTTAGCACCTGCTCACGGTTTACGAAGCGTTACTGAACTTAATCTAAACCATGAAACTGAGCCGCCAAAAGGATGCTGTCAGATCGGCTGGTGTTATGCGTACGTGAGAATGGCGGTCCTTTATCTTTTTTTTCTGTAGCGGGAAATTGCTTCTTTGGTAAGCATAGAGCACTCAACTTCTCTTTATGGACAAGAGTGGTGGTTGCTCTAAATTATTCCAAATCGCAATCGCTAAATTTCATGTCCTTTAAAGCATTTTTTAACTAAATTTGTCCTAAAGCTTTGCTCAACTAAATTCGAGTTTTCGAAGTAGAAGTCCACCTTGAGTCAGTCTGAATAAACATATTTCAACAAATGATGTCAAACGCGGCCTCAAACCATAGGCTGGAGTTTCAATGGTTCCAGCCTACCATTTCAGGTAAGAAAGAACACTCTCTGAGGGTAAAGCATGCTAACCTAAATTGAAGTTTTCATTTCGGTGTGAAGTTGATGCTATCTCACGAGGTCCGGATGCGACTGTCCAGTTGCTCTGCCCAGCAGTTCTGGCAGAGAATATAATCATGTATGAGCGACGCTTCCTTCTATCAAGCTGAGTGGAATTTGATGATTCTGCTTACCTTGGCTGTGCCTTTCGCTCACGTCAGTAGGTTTCGACCGTTCTTCCGACAGACTCTAAGCTCTATATGATATGTCCTACGGAACCTTTCATCCTGTAACCCTGCCGCGAATGTTTAAAGATATCATGATAATAGCAACAAAAATCGTAATACAAGTTGCTGAAGCCAAATTATAGCAACACATCTTCGTCTGGCCTTTTACTGAACGTTGATGGGTACGGGTTTGAAAAATATTTTTCAAAGTCGAATGTTAATTGACGATAGATTTTAAATGTCAGATGATGGCATTCGTTGACTGAATTTAAGTCAATTTGCTGAGCTACGTGGCAATAGAACATGGGAACAAACATAGCGTTAGAACATGGGGACAAACATAGCGTTAGAACATGGGGACAAACATAGCGTTAGAACATGGGGACAAACATAGCGTTAGAACATGGGGACAAACATAGCGTTAGAACATGGGGACAAACATAGCGTTAGAACATGGGGACAAACATAGCGTTAGAACATGGGGACAAACATAGCGTTAGAACATGGGGACAAACATAGCGTTAGAACATGGGGACAAACATAGCGTTAGAACATGGGGACAAACATAGCGTTAGAACATGGGGACAAACATAGCGTTAGAACATGGGGACAAACATAGCGTTAGAACATGGGGACAAACATAGCGTTAGAACATGGGGACAAACATAGCGTTAGAACATGGGGACAAACATAGCGTTAGAACATGAGGAAAAACATAGCGTTAGAACATGGGGACAAACATAGCGTTAGAACATGGGGACAAACATAGCGTTAGAACATGAGGACAAACATAGCAATAGAACATGGGGACAAACATAGCGTTAGAACATGAGGACAAACATAGCAATAGAACATGGGGAAATAGTGCATAACTGACAATTTTTTTACCGTGTGGACATGTCACTTAGTACCACCGAAGGCTGAGTTAGAACGT
Source organism: Dermanyssus gallinae (assembly GCA_003439945.1). Taxonomy (NCBI): domain Eukaryota; kingdom Metazoa; phylum Arthropoda; class Arachnida; order Mesostigmata; family Dermanyssidae; genus Dermanyssus; species Dermanyssus gallinae. The sequence goes on from QVRM01002848.1 coordinate 1,554,438, forward strand.
CGCGGCGCAAATGGTTAGTAAACTTTCGGTTCTGTAACTATTTTTGAAGGCCCAGAGGTCCCGTTACGCAACGCCAGCACAGAAGAACGAACTGACTTGTAATTATAATATGAATAAATTCACTTTCAAGTCATCAGCGTAATCGATCAGAACTCGCCCTCGTTCTGCGTATATGCCGAATAATAAGAAATAATGAAAAAGGCAAGATTCTAAGTGGTTTGATTTGTGCGAAGTTGTCAAACCTCCTAGGACCTATCGAGATATCGCCACAGGCTTTAAAGGGACGAAATGGCCTCTTTAGCCTAGATAGTTAACAAACACCTGTAACTGCTGTGTGCTGCTCCAGTTGATGGAATACTTTGGTCTGAGATGTGCAAATGCACGCGAAGACCACACGTATATAAGTCATAACGGAAGCAGCACCATTGACCTACTGTTTCACAACCTTGTCGATGGCGAAGTTGAAAGCTTCGATGTTCTCGAGGTGGCTGCAAGGAAGCACCTACCGGTGTCAGCAGTCGCAAATATTCCAGATATCTGGTTTAAGCAGCAAGGCGACCCACACCTGGTTGCCGCGAGGCGTGTTGACCTGTCACTATTAGAGGTTGACAGCCTCGAGGTGGGCTGTGATGTGGATACTTGTTGTGAACTGCTAGAGAGAACCATGAGAAGTGCAGTCAGGTGGAAGAGACCGGGGCAGAGGAGATCACGACAGTGGTTTTCTCAGGCTTGCTATCTCGCCCACCGTGGGGTGCTCGAGCTTTTGCGCCAAGGGAGGGTAAATGCACCACCACAGCTGCTAGCCAGACGCAGGCTTGACTACTTCAATAGTAGAAAAGCTTACATAAAGCTATGCCTTGACCACAAGCGTGAATACGCTAGGCGGGAGAAAATCCGACTGCTCGAAAGAGCGGAGCGCAAGCCCTCAGCCTACATCGTACGGCCTCGTAGGGGGGCGAACCACCTGCTCAGCGACGAACAGGTAACGAGTCACCTGACCGGTCTTCTATATAACCGCGAGACGGTACGCCTGGCTCCAATGATTGAGCACCCGCTCACATTGGAGCAGGATACTATGAATCTGCCCTTTGAGGTAGAAGAAGTAAGTCAGGTTCTGCACTCTCTTCCGAGAGGAAAGAGTGCGGGGCCAGACCAAGTGTACTATGAGCACTGGGTGCAGTCTGAGCCCCTTTTGGCAAACCACCTTTGTGATTTCTTCAACGAGATCATGAAGAGGGGACAAATGCCAGGAGCCTGGCATATCGCCAGGCTTTCTCTTTTATTTAAGGGTAAGCATGGTGATGACAGACGAGACCCAAACTTATACCGCGGTATAGCGTCTGAAAGGACGCTGAAGAAGATCTTCTGCAAATTGGTTATAAAACGGATCGAGTACGTTGTCGACCAGACCCTTCCACCGGAGCAATTCGGCTTTCGAAGAGGTCGAAGAACGCGTGATGCAATTCATGTGCTTTAGTCAGAGATAGAGCGAGCTGTGGCAAAGCCCGGAGACCATTTGTATGCAGTCTTTATAGACTGCGTCAAGGCTTTCGACAAAGCACCTCGAGATCGCCTGGTGAAGTCATTCCGATACGCAGGGGTTGGTGGCTCTCTTCTGAGCGTAATTTCCAGTTTCTTTGATGAGGACACTTTACTGGTACAAGGTGAGCAGGAAGTGTTGCAGGTAAGGCAAAATGTGGGAACCCCGCAAGGCGACCCATTGAGCTGCGTCTCCTTCACTCTTCTGCTTGCCGATTTTGTTGATTATATTCGACAAGAGTTCCAGAAGGCCACAGTTGTGATGTACGCAGATGACATAGTGGTCGCTCATCACGACCTGGGTGCCATCAAGCGCATCACTTCTCTGGCGGAGGTGTTCTTTGTCTCAAGAGGGCTGGAAATAAACGCCATGAAGACCAAGACTATGAAATTCAGAAGAGGAGGTCGATTGGCTGCTAAAGACGTTATACGTTGCGGCGGCCAATCCTTGGAATTCGTTAACTCTTTCCGGTATCTGGGGCTTCGGCTTCATTATACTGGGACGACCTTCACTGCTCACGTCGTCGAGACAGCGCGCACAGCCCTAATTTCTCTTTATGGAGAAATAGGCGATGTCCGGCGACTGTCCGTCCCGACGGCAGTGGCGCTTTTCTACCTCAAGGTTGTTCCGGCGCTGATGTATGGTCTTGACAGAGTATGGGAACACCTCACTCGGGCAAACTTTGGTTTGTTTGAAGGGTGTTTTACAATGTACATGAAGCGAGTACTTTGCCTGTCAAGGCGGGCAAGGAGCCGCTTTGTGTACCTAATGTCAGGCTGTGCACCAGTTGTTGAGATCATTCGATTGAGGTTGAAGACGCCGCGTACAGTACCATTCGAGAGCTTTATCTCGGAATGGGAAAATAAAGTTGAACAAGTCCGACGGGAGGTCGGAGACCTGGATGTTTTCAGGGCCTTTCACCTCTGGTCTGGTCTTGCGTGTGACAATCGCCACGTCTATACCAGATACATAGTTCATGGCTATCATCACCTGGTTTGTTCGAATACGAGCTTCCACGAAGAGTACACCGAGTGCGTCTGTCGACTGTGCTCTCAGGCGTGTACGAAGTTTCATGCATCTGCCTGCCTGGCCCTTGCGAAGAGATCACTGCACTGCCTCTCTCGTATAACATGCCGCGAGGAGCTGAGTGTATAATTGTATAATATGTATAATTGTTCATGTTATATGCATACTCAATATGAGTGAAATAAATACGATGATGATGAGTTAACAAACACCTGAGAGACTTTCGGTGATCAAATATGTTCCACGCCCAAAGAGTCGACGAAACCAGCAATTATCAGCTGAGTGAAGACGAGCAAAACGGATCTCTTGAAACGTTTATCGCACAATTATTATCAGAGCATTCAACGAACTTTGACAGAGTTTAGACGAACCGCATCTAAACTCTGTCAATACGTTTTTTACAAGCTGGGTCGGTTGCATACGTGTATTCTCTTGTTTGCCTGACGCAACGACGCGTCCCTTTCTCGAGCTAATATTGTGTGTGCGATTGGCGGGATGTCAGAGCCAAACCCACACCGTTCACTTTGAACCGCAAATTAGCCAAACCATCAAGACGCGACCTTTTACTGCCGAAAAAACGATATTGTGCTTTTTTATTACAAACGGACACACCCAGATATACATTTGTGTATGTGTGTGTGTGAGTGTGGGTTTGTGTGGGTCTAATTGAAGCTCCTTCAGTTTTATTTTTGCTTTTCTCTGTCTATCGACCTCTTTATCTTCGCTTTATCTCTGTCCCCCCTCTTTCTCTACTTTATCTGCAGAGTCGATCATCATCTGTAGTTCGATAGGCAAAGTTGTTTTGCTGCTACCCCTACGTACTTGCTTTGAGGGTACGGTGGCTTTCTCCCCCCCCCCTCCCATTCTACTATTCCTCTGAATCCTCGACCCTTGCCGCTTCGACGTCTTTCCCTTCTTCTCTTCTTCTAAGTTCGAGTCTCGTAGGACTATACGAAGTGAAGGGGGGGAACTCTCTTGCTTGAAAGTGTAGTAGTCATTTTCGCTAGAAGGAAATCGTTATTTCCATCTCCCTTTTTCCCTATCGCCTCATCTCTCTTTCTATCTTTCTATCTATCTCCCCCCTCTCTCTCTTTCTCTCTTCCTTTTCGACGAGCCTTCGGCTTCACTTCGAACTACACTTGCCAGAAGAAAGGGGTGGCTGGCACAGGGGAGCCACTTAGGCGAATTACATTTTGAGTGGAGCACTCCGCTGACTTCCTCAGCCTCTGACGTCGCAGCCTGCGGAAGAGCGTAAGAGAGAGAGCGAGAGAGAGAAATAAAAAGGACGAGAAAGGAAAACCACCTCCATTGCGGCCGCTATGGCTGAACTCCGCGCAGCGTCGCTTCAATCCGCAGGCCTATAGCTCCACGAACCCCCGGACGTTTTCTCTATCATTCACGGAGCCGCAGAGAGGGTGCTCACATTGGCACACATCTATTTACCGACACATTAACTCGCTAGACTAAGCCACCAGAGATGACACGTAGTGGGTGGTGATAAACAGTTCAATCTGTAGTGGAGATTTTTGTGATGCGTGAAAAGTAACGGATTTCATTAATTGCGGCTGTACGTAATACACATTCAAATATATATATATATATATATATATATATATATATATATATATATATATAAGCAATTAAATAAGTGGTGCAGATACTCAGCAACCATTTAAGCATAATATGTATTGTGACAAATGTCACATGCTCCTCGTTAGTATTAGTAGTAGGACTGGTAGTTTTGGTCTACCTACGTTTCGAACAAGGCAAGTACAAGTCATTACTGAGCATAGATGTGCAAACGTGAGCTGCTGCTACACCACCCAAAACATGGCTTCCAGCGAATACGAGGGGAGGGGGCTTTCCCTGTTCGTAGCTAGATCGTCTCAGCAGACGCGGAGAATATTAGTCATGATGAATACAAGCGTCATTGGATGAGCTGCGCTGGTGGTCCATTATAAGGCATGTGTAGCTATTGAGTGTAAAGATCGTTCCCCCTTGGTACGTTTACCGTGCTTATGCGATGTCTAGCAGCACACAGCACACACTCGGCACTAGAATATGTGCCGAGAAGGTTCTGCCGAGAGATGAGAGTAGAGTATTGTAGGGAGTCCGGCATACAAACAACGTTGAACGCATAACGGAGTGGAGAATTCGACGTCGAACATAAACGTGTCACCCTCTAGTAAACCGGTCACTTTCTCTCGTTCTCTCTCTCTATCTGACGTTCACTCCACCACTGACTTTCGTAATATGTATATTGAAGCAATTCCATATATTACAGTCTGAAGGCAGACGAAGAAGGGGAGAGAAAAACAGGCGGAAAAAGGAGGAGGAGAAGAAAAACGAAGGCAAGAAGACAATAACGTGTATGTACGAGGGTGCGAGCGCGCAAGCAAAAGAAAGGGGGGCGACGAGGAAGAAAGAGATGTGTCGTTGCTGTGGAAAAACCGCCGGGGGCAACGGCCGTTCGTAGACGAGGGGAGGGGGGGGGGCGTTAGGGGTAGGAGGTGTGTGTTGGTGAGTCGGCTAACGGGAGGACAACACGGGCGTGGGGTATTGGGAACAGCCGGCAACGCCGGGCTTACAGTGGTGGGGAACGGAAAGGCTTACTACAGTGGGGGGTGGATGGCCGTCCAATTCGGGCGGCGAATAAGAAAGGCACGCACAGGCACACAGAACTGGACGGCAGGCAGTTGGTGGCGGCACGCGTCCGAGTGTACAACGCGGTAGAGATAAACACGAACCATGCCATGCGTGCCACCCTTCTCTGTATCTGTCACTTTTCGCATCTTGGTCTCGCTCTTTTTCTTCTTCTCCCTTGTGGAAATCCGATGCCGTAGCGGCAACGCTGTCGTCGTCGTGGTTAGGCTGGTCAGTTCTTAGTTAGTTTTGGTTAGTCAGTTCGATGGCCAGAAGCTGCTGCTTCTGACCGTCGAGCCGACCGTCGAAGCAGCAGCAGACACCACAGCAACGTCGCCTGTCTCTTCAGCGTGTTCTGATCAGTCTTTTCCTCTTGACCAATGGTCATCATCTATTTTTCTCAGACCTGTTCCGCGACGGCCTTCATATCGGTCGGCAGATCGAGCCTGCCTACCTCTCTCTATCACTCTCCTGCCAGGCCTCAGACATGCACCCGACCCCAGCCTTACTTCGACGGATGGGCCGCCTTCGACGAATGCTCTTTTTGATTACTTCTCGGCTGCATGTCTACGACAAAACTAGAGGAAGGGAAAACGGGAAAAAGAGAGAAAGAGACACAATGTCAAACATGATATCGGGCTTACTCCTCCCTTCCCACACTAACGCGTGCGCTGGACACTCACTCGTCTAAGTTCATGAAGTTGTCACGAAAAGTACACGAGCCTCTTGCCCGTCGCTTCTGTCGGCTGCGCTACGTGGCTACGACGGCCAATCTTATTATTTCTAAGGAATCAAACATCAACGTTTTTGTCAGGCGCAATGTTTTCAGACTTTTTCTCTTGGTTTCGCATATTTTGTCTCCAACCGGCGACCTTATCTTGCTGCTCTTATTTGCTGGTTCTCTATTATTGTTTGTTTGATTTGCAATCTTTGGTCCTAAATCTAGAGCAAATTATTCCTTTGCGTTACGACCATAATAACAGATTATTTTCGTATATATATGTATATATATATATGAATTATTGTGAAAATTTGCAGATTTTGTGTTCAAGTTATAATCAGTCAAATTATTTAAGAAAAATATTTTTTAATTGATACATGCATCTATACTTTAAACGGTGTTCATGTATTACCTAATATATATATATATATATACATATATATACGGTGTGTTCAAAACGTATCGCGACTTTTGAATTTTCGCGGGTTACGTATATTCGAATTTCGATTTTTAGTGGCGTTATGTTGGTACTCATGTCTCTCACTTATGCCGACAAGCTCGGCCATTTTGAATGTTCACTTAATTGTTGACAGCTGCTTTGCTTGCACGTGTTTTGGATCGTCTTCGATTTTTACCTATTCAAAAAAATGGATCAAAGAACCTGTATCAAATTTTGTGTGAAAAACGAAATTAAGTGCGCGGATGCATTCCGAATGTTGACTGTGGCATACGGAGAAGCTACCTTGGACCGAAGCAACGTTTATCGGTGGTACAAAATGTTCTCAGAAGGCCGAGAAGATGTGAACGACGAAGAGCGTGCCGGACGCCCGAGCACTTCAACAACAGACGAAAAAATTAATGAAGTGGAGAAAATGGTATTGGCCAATCGTCGAATCACCGTTAGAGAAGTTGCTGAGTACCTAAACATATCGATTGGCTCGTGCCATTCGATTTTTATCAATGATTTGGGCATGAGACGGGCCGCCGCGAAATTCGTACCAAAATTGCTCAATTGCGACCAAAAACAGCATCGCATGAACATTGCTAATGAGATGTTGGACTCTGTCCGCGACGACCCAAATTTGCTCCAGAGGGTCATAACTGGTGACGAATCGTGGGTTTATGGTTATGACGTGGAAACCAAAGCTCAATCATCTCAATGGAAGCTGCCGCACGAACCAAGACCGAAAAAAGCGCGCCAAGTTCGGTCGAATGTGAAAGTTTTGCTGACAGTTTTCTTCGATTGCAGGGGCGTGGTGCATCATGAGTTCTTGCCACAGGGTAGAACGGTCAATAAGGAATATTACCTGCAAGTTATGCGCAATTTGCGCGAAGCAATCCGCCAGAAACGCCCGGATTTGTGGAAGAACAAAAATTGGCTTTTGCACCACGATAACGCCCCTGCTCACACATCGTTGCTTGTGCGCGAGTTTTTGGCCAAAAACAACACACTAATGATGCCGCAGCCACCGTATTCCCCAGATCTGGCCCCCTGTGACTTTTTCTTGTTCCCTAAACTGAAGAGGCCCATGAAAGGACGACGTTACGCTACGCTTGACGAGATAAAGACGGCATCGAAGGAGGAGCTGAGCAAGATAAAAAAAAATGATTTTTTGAAGTGCTTCGAAAATTGGAAAAACCGTTGGCACAAGTGTATAATATCTCATGGGGATTACTTTGAAGGGGACAAAATAGATATTCATGAATAAATGAATAATTTTTGAAAAAACACAAAAGTCGCGATACGTTTTGAACACCATATGTATATATAACAAAAGAGAGAAATACTTACACTCCCGCCCTTTAACCGCGATTTAATACGCGCGGACCCGAACGGGAGTGCCCACCAGCCCGAATTGACAGGCCGGCAGATCCCCCACCCTCCCCCCTATCGAGGTTCGGAATGGGGGTACCACACTACTCCACCGTACCGATTAGACGCGTTCACCTCGCGATTCCGCGTCACACCCTAGAATATACATTCCTCCCGAAGGACGTCTGACCACTCCAGAGCAGGGGTTCCCCGTAAAAAACGGGGCCAGAAGGTCCTCTCGACCGGTGGTCTGCGTTCGTGTGGCCACTTCTCACTCATTTTGCCTATTAAGCCAAGGCAGCAGGCGTCCCGGACGGTACCACCGAGTGTCACTCGGGGCATTAACCGTCCAGCCCGGGGTTCTTCGATGCAGCAGAAGCCCCCCGTATTGGCGGTAGCCTTAACAGCCCTCGAATGGGCACGACAGGATGACAATATAAATTCGTTGACACCCAAATCTATCGTGTGCCTTGCCCCCCGGTTAGTTGTTAAAACACGGGAGTGTCAGTTTTGGGAGTTTGTACCGTCTGACTAGCTTACATAGTGGCTCGTGAAGGTCCCCGCAGCGCGCGGAAGTCGCGCACCAGCAGACCAGGCCGGTAAGAGAGTCATAGATACTCCCGGGTGTGTCAGATCTTAGCCGGCATGCCGAAGCACCCGTTTCCGGCGGTCGCCACGAGGAGGCGCCTGACACGTGTACCTATGACTGTCACTTATCCTCGCACCCCCGGTTTCGTGGCGGTAGGCACCGCTCCGCCGAAGGTGTTCCGAACAAGAGAGTCATAGTTACTCCCGCCTAATATATATATATATAAATATATATATATATATATGTATTTTTTGGTAGTTAATATATTTTTGAGGAGCCCGGGAGGGGCTTAAGAAGCGTAGTGTTTGCCGTTGGCTTGCCCGTAAGAATCTTTTTGAAGGTGTGCACCGCCTTGTTCCAGTGGGTAGAGGCCTCGAGTGTTGTTTTGGGAGACGTTTTATTGCACCTCAATAATATGGGTTCTTGGGTGTCCTCGATCCATCGTCGCACTGGATAAAGCTGCGAGCCTTCCCGAGCTTCCCGATTAAAAGGGCCGTCTCACTCGTGGCCCGCTACAATTTCGCAGCCATTTCGGAGTGTCTTATTCCACGTTCGAAGGCCTTTCTAGCAGGTTGAGCACCCAAGCTCTAATAATGGAGGACGAGGTTATCAGCGTAGACATGGAGTCGACCCTGGGAGGGTTATATATTAAAGCACGTCGTCGTACACTGGAAGGGTAGGCCTAGTAAAAGGCCTAGCTTTGTTTCACACTTACTGTCATTTTTAAAGGGAATATATTTGTGTAATCCTAGCGGGTAGCGATAAAATTGTATGTTGGTAACGAAGGTGGTCTTGTATAGTGCAATTTACTCTGCTACGGCATGGCAGTACGGCATCTAGGCTGTCGGAACCCAGAGACTCCAAGTATGACGCGTGCAGAGTCATTGGCTAACTTCAAGACCACAAACATAATGTAATATACGAAAAAAAAAATATATATATATATATTCAATTTCTATTTTTTTCAATTTCAAACGTGGTTTATTTACGGAACTGCATTTCACAACGCTTAAGTTCTCGGCAAATAAAAATAAAAGAAAAAAGAAAAAAATGATTCAAACAACGAAGTAGAAAATCACTCTCGACAAAGTCCAAGGAGTGCTTTTTATAAGCACTCTACGTGGTTATTGAGTATCACAAGAACACCAAAACAGAAGCTGGTATGTTTGATTGAACACGAACAACATGTAAGGCTACACACTTGTAAATATTCGCACAAACAAAGTACACTTCACTAGTACAGCATCTTCAGAATTCACAACTATGGGTAAAAACACGTATAAGCATTACTATCTAAGCCGAGTGTGTGCCCCTATATACAAAGCACTACCATCCCAATTCCGAATTTACCTAGATTACAAACCAGATTCTGACTGTGAAATTAAAAGCCACCGTTTCAGTTCACGAATTAAGAAATGTTTCCTTGTTAGGCATCTAATGTGTTTGGGAATGCACGTCCAGGTTTTCGGAAGACGGCATGCAAGTGCGTGCTGACTGGACTTCAGGGACACAGAGGGCACTGCAAAAGTTGTTGCACGCCTAGTTGATGTTCGGCTGAGGGTAGAGATTAGTGGAAATGCGATTTCCGTGGGCACAATACCTTGCGAAATGTTGTATGCTAACATTGAAACCCTTAGCGTGTAAATGCTTTCCACAGTAAGTAGATTAAAACGACTAAACAAGTCACGGACCGAATCCCTTCGCTTCCTTGAAAAAATTGCTCTAAGTGCATCATTGTGTATCACGTTGGCTCTCTGGAGAATTCCATCGTAGCCACCACCCCAGAGAAGAATACCATAGCATAGCACTGGTAAGAATACGGCTTTGTACACCATAAGTAGAGCCTCTATGGGGACCCCAATCATTTTCATTCTACACAGCGCAGCTATTACTGCATAGCACTTAGGTGCAATATAATCCAGATGAGGATGCCACCTCATGTTTTCCTGGAGAACGAGCCCCAGGCACTTAGCGGTATGCGATAGCTCAATGTTCCGTGTCTTGAGTATTAAGTTGTCAGGTAATGCCAGTTGCCTTGGCGATGAACGAAAAAGTATGTAATTCGTTTTACTAGCATTGGCAACTAGTCCAAAGCTGTTAAAAATGCGAATTATGTTATCAACCTTTAAAAGCGAATGGTGCAAGTCGGTATTAAAATTTCGATGATTCACTCCGAACAGTAGCGTAGTGTCATCAGCAAAAACAATAGTTGAGCCAAGGTTTTGCCCCTGGATGCTTAATAGAATGAAGTTCAGAAGAATAAGAAACATTAAAGGTCCAAGAACCGAGCCTTGAGCCAAGTTTACTCATGTCAACTTGCTGCCAGGAGGACTCCATTTGACCAGCTCGTACCACCTGTCTCCGTCCTGAGAGATAGGATCTAAACCAGGTAACAGCCTGCGCGGAGCAACCCAGCTGAGCGAGCATTTGGAACAGAAGGGAATGATCAAGGCAGTTAAAAGCAGCCGACACGTCGAGAAAAACTGCGAGACAAAACTTATTCGCCTCAATCGAATTTGACACCCGCTGCCATAAGTGGGCCAGCGCGAGGTCAGTCGACCTACCCCTGCGAAAACCGAACTGGTTAGGCGAAAGAAATTTGATCAACTCTAAATATCGATTTAATCTAACCAACACCAGTTGCGAGCAGTTTTGCAGGCACTCCCATGACGCCTCGACTCCAGCTTGCTTTAAGACTAAGAAGGACACCAAGGACTTCAGGAACAGAAACAGCAGAAAATGAAAACACACTGCCATTTTTTCTCCATACCTCGTCTATCAATGTTCCTATATCTCTGCTCTTTTCGAGGTGAGCGACCGTAGTATTTCCTAACGTGGCAAAGTGACGGTTTAGCTCCTCTGCAATTTCAACTGGGTTTTCAAGTGTTTTATTCTCGCCAACTAATAGCGTGGACGGTAGGTCCACTGAATCAAGTCGCCTACCACAGATTCCATTGATGAATCTCCAGAGTTGAGCGGAGTCATCGCGCAAGAAAGCAAAGCGATTGCGGTGGAATGCTGTCCTCGCGGCTCGAATTGCATTGAGGTAGCGACGACGACTGTTTAAATAGGAAATTTTAGAATCTATCGAATTTATCTTACGATGTGTGCGGTACAATTTGTTAACTCTGCAACGCAGTCGCCGTAAACCTGGAGAGAAAGAAAATTGCATACCCTTGCGAGAACTATCAGAAGCAAGGGGATCCACTAAATCAAATGACTTTTCGTACATAAGAAGCAGAATTTTACAGAACACATCGAAAGCCGAATTTACGTCTATTGCATCATAAACTGCTAACCACGAGACATCTTGTAAGCGATATAGAAACAAATCAATTTTAGCTCTATTGTGACTTCTGCGTGGGTTTGGGACCAATTCGGCCAACGGTTGAGCAGCGGCGGAGTTGGCAGAAAGAGATAAGAGAACCGGGTAACGATCAGAAAAAATAAGAGTTTCGAGAACCACAGGCTAGACAGTAGCAAAGTTGAGCAATTAGAAACAGCAATGTGGTCAATACACGTACGAGACGCGGGTCTGGTTATGCGATCCACTACAAGTGAGAAGTCTCTTGCGGCGAAAAATGAAGTATAGTCACTGGGCTGCGGGCTTGAGAGAAGGTTGACATTCGCATCGTCCATAACAATGGCAGGAGTAGAGGTACATTTTGGCAACATATCGTCTAGAGCATTCAATAGGGTGTCTTTACAAGACACATGGTTGGAATAAAAGCCTACAATAAAACATTCAAGATCGTCCAGTTTTTTTCAAATGCGAACGGACATTGCCATCAGAACTACAAACAGAGCGCGATGATAAAATACTACAGGTGGAACGCACATAGATGCCGACACCGCCGCCCAATCTCCCCAGGTCTCTGCCCGACGAAACCAATTTGAAACCGCTTAATGAGTGAGACGCCTGATCGCATTGCTTTAGCCAGGTTTCACTAACTACTGCCGCATCAAATAGGGCTCCCTCATCGCTTAAAAAGTTATCTAATAACTCCAGCTGACCGGATTTCTCTAACCCTCCAGTCCCCGCTTTAAAATGGATAAAAGCTAAGCTACTCGGCTCAAGTCTGACGTCATTCGAGACTTGGCATGACTTCACATTACGTGTGGAGTTTTGATTTATATAATTTACACAATGCATTGATAAAAATAGGTCGTTGTGGGAACATCAAGATAGTAAAAACCCAAAAATAAGAAATCCTAGGTTAATATCGAAAGAGTTGATAACAACGGGGTGAGAACCACAATTAGTTTTTTAGGCGTATTGCAGCCTTCGCGGATACAATACTCAAAACCTTCGTGATGTGCTTCAGGGATGAGATTATGTTGGAGTCACGTCCCTTTTGTTTAGGAGTGGCAGTGATGCGCGATGACTTTATTGGACGGGGCTTGCGAAAAGTAGTCGTAGCCAGTTTTTCAGCGGTACGAATCTGCTTTTTAGGGAGACATGTTGATCCTGGTAGATTTAAACGAACGTCGGAACCAGCTGAGGTTTTCACGACAAGTGATCTCACCACAGTAGCATAGGTAGGTGGAGATGATGCGGCTGATTCGGACGAGGAAGTTGAAGCGGATGAGGTGTCGGGTGTAACAACCTGCTGCGACGAGTCGACTACCTTGATTTGAGTTGCTCCAGGATGCTCTGCTCCAACCTGTTGCAATAAGCGACATTCCATCAGGGCTTTGCGTTTCTCTATCTCGCACAGTCGGATAGGGCAGGTCAGCGAGGACGATGCGTGGGGACCTTTGCAGTTTACGCATTTTGCCTGTTGTTTACAGTTTAGCGCGAGGTGGCCAGCTTGACCACATCTCCTACATGTTACTTCATTACGGCAATATTTTGCAGTGTGGCCTAGCCTCAAACACTTATAGCAGGAGACAGGGGTTCCCGCGTACATCGTGACTTTATGTGACCTAAAAGCGAGAAACACTTCACTCGGTGGAACCTTATTAAATTGAAGCATGACCCTGTCAGTAGGGATCGATGTCGCGGTAGATCCTGTCCTCTTTATAATGTTCTCTCGTTTCGTCGAGACGACACTCGCCTCCTTAAGCGCAGACAGAATGTCTTCATCAGTAAAACCTTTATCAACTCCGTTTATTCTGGCACGGTATCCATCGAGATCTTTGCATTTAGCCACAACCGGAATGTCGAGGAGAGTCGATAACTGTACCGCGGCGTTAGCTTCGTCAATGTTATTAAACCAGGCGTAAATGATGCCAGCATTTGACTCCAATGTAGCGAGTCGGTAGAGTCTGTGCAACTCACTGCACAATAAGAGTAGCCTGTCATTGAACGGCTCACTTGTAGAAGCAGTCGTCCCATTTATTGTTTTATCGCTTCTTCGCGCAATAACTACACGAAACAGGCCCTTTGGCTAATTGAACGATTTAGATCGGATAACACCGATTTGGTCTTTTAGCTTTTGAAGACGCTTGGTAGTATTTTCGGAGACTACAACCTTCCAATCATCGTTCACCAAATTTGCATAATTGATCTGTTCACCGCAATCAGTTCCAACGTTGCAATCCGTAGAAACGTCAACTTCTGGAGACGGCACATCCTCAGAAACTTCATCTACGACTAACGGTACAGACTCCGGTTGATTTCCACCAGCTGGCGCCGCTTTCGGTGCCGTCACCTTGCTACGAGCCAGCGCAGCTAACTTCGCTTTTCTATATTTCAATTCGGCCGTAGTTTTGAGTGGACAACTCAAGCCGGCCCTTTTCCTCTTCTCGGCCACTATCTACCCGTTAACCATTGTTAATGTGGAAGACAGTAATTCCTTGCAGACAACCGAAATTGTCGGCCACTATATGCCGCAATTGACTCTAAACGATTGTATGCAAGTAGCTGACTAATGATGACTAGTGATGCCTAGATACGACAGAGCGCGCAGAGCAACTGTTCAATAGTTGAGCAAAGCGGCCGCAAACCGGCCGGCCAACACAACGTTCGGCACACAGTCAAAGTCAACTTCCAAAAAACGTGAAAAAATAGGCGTACACAATGCACCGGGCCTCAACATCGGGCCTGATGGAGGCAGGCACAACTGAGGACTCGTCCCATACTCAACACGGCACAAAACAAGACACTAGTAACACGAAAAACACCAAACTCAGACGGAGTTCGCCGCATCCGATGCGCTACTGACGGAAGCCAGTAGCAGACTATGTATATATATATATATATATATATATATATATATATTAAAACAAAACCCACAAACATAATGTAATATACGAAAAATAAATATCTATATATATTTAAAAAAAATCAAGACTTCATACATAGCCTAACGCAGGTGCGCAGTTTCCTGCAGGCCTTAGTCGATGAAGACTCTGCGGTATCATGTCGTTTACGACAATGATCTAGTTCATTCTCAATGAAACGGAGATGAAAGGCGCGGCTGCGTCTTTAGCCTATCAGGATGATTGTCTCGCTCGTGATGGGGCCAGCGTGAATCTTGAATTATGTAGACGAGGTTGTCAACTTAGGCAAGAGGTCGACCCTGGGAGGGGTGTCGTTAAATCCATCCTCGCAGTGGTGGGGTTGTTAGCCCTCTTGAACTTCCTAATTGAAAATCGCCGTAACCCGTCTTGATCTGGATGGTGCGGAAGGTAATTTCTTCCTCAGCTTAATAGTCACTTACTTATATTTAATCTTAGAGTGGGAAGACTGGTATCCTCTTCTAGACAGTTTCTTTTGACATAGTGTGATATATAATTAAAAGGCTTTATTCAAGGTAGAAGAAAGAAAAAATAAACATTTTGCATGCATATGCATATATGCATGTATGTCATGTGATCAATATGTAGTTATATTCTGCATGTAGTGTGATCAATATGTAGTTATAATCTGCATATAGTAGGGTGTTGGCGGCCCCTTACACTGATGAATAGGCCTAGAGATCTTCCATGAGGTGATAGTGCATGAACGTGCCTCGCCCTTTTTGCGTATTCTTTTCCTTCTCTACCTTAATAAATCGATCCTGCATAGAGTAGTCTAGTTTCGTACGCAAGGAAAATTCGAAGAGCTTTTACCCGTTGACCTTGCCACGTATATTGTCTATTGACGGCTACGGCCAAGTGTCCGTTGGCCACACAAGTCGTCTTGTGTAGTGCTATTGAGCCTGCTCGAAGATAACAATGCGGCACGTAGACTGTCAGAATCCAGAGATGTTAAGACGACGCACGCAGCGCCAATGACTAAATTCAGGACTTTATTCATAGGGTCACCTGCATACATGGGTTGCTCATTCCTTGTTAGAAGGCCTTTTTAGCAGGTCCAGTATCTGGACTGACTAACGAGGATGAGGTCGTCGGCGTATGGCAAGGGGTATAGAAGCTCGTATCGCTCTTACTGTCATTTTAAAGGAAATTGATCTACGATAATTTATATGTAGTTCGATATATATTTGCCGAAACATGTGTTTTTTTTTTCTTGCAGTGGGTTTAGACTATCATCCTCTATAAAAGGTTACTAAAAGCTTTCTTGATGTCAAGTTGATGACAGCTACAAGAATGTTGCGCGTTCGTAGTGGGGACTTGTGGAGAAGCTCGGCCTGCATGGCGCTGAGAGTAAGCGACTTCTCCTGAACTCATTCCATGTGCAAAATCTTGAAGACTCGCTTCGACAATGTACTCGAGGTCCTTGGCCAGGCAGCCGAAAAGGCAAATTGGGTGATAAGAACTCGGGTCTTTCTTCGGTATTAGAAGAAAATCTGCGATGTTCCAAACGAGCGACTCTATAGGGATATTTGCTGCAATAGGGGCGGCAGCGATGTGTTAGCTGCACTGACGTGCTAAGCACTCCAAAAGCTTAAAGACCCCTCCATTATGCGCTACTTTTTGTCATATACCAGGTGATATGCCCTTTGCGGCAAAATAAAGGCACCTTGTGTTCCACGAAACCAAAATGTTTTCAGCATGGTCTAAGATGTCGTTGTCTTGGACCATGCTGAAAACATTTTAGTACTTTTTACAAATTTAACGTTTATCTCGTTTAAAATAAATAGTTTTAAACCTCAGCCAGACCGGTTCTGTTGCTGCTGCATTAGACATTGGGCAAGCAACACGCCATTTAACACAGTTCCGGTATAACAGTTTTCCTATCTTAGTGGCTCTGTTATAAGACGCTCAAAAGTCCGTAGTCGGGCACCTTGACGCCAATTCTATATCGCGGAAGCTCCGCTGTGTTTAGTAGCAATGAGCTCGAAGGGACACAGACATCCGGATGGAAGGGGGGGGGGGGTGCCAGCTGTGGGGTGGCCCTGTACAGCGCTGTTTCACGAACCGCTGCGTCAGTCATCATAAGGGCTGTCGCAGGGTTGGACAAAGTCCAAGTGCGGGGCAAAGAAAAGAAAAAGGTGCAAAGAAAAAAATACGTCTAACGAGAAAGGCCGATAGGTTAGTGGAGGGTCGTCTTTGAGTGCAGGTGACTCAAAGAACAATTCGACGCGTCGTGCAATTTCTTTGAAACTTGGAACATCTACTTCTCTACGGTAACATAATCGACAAAACAGGCGTAAATAGCCCTTTTAAGAGGATCTACATATAATATATATATATATATATATATATAATTCCCAGGAAAAGACGAAGCATTAACTACATTTTGTAGCGAACACTTGATGCAGAAAGCATCGAACCTTGTACAGGCGTAATGCCACAGGTTGCATTTCCTCCTTGGTGATAGTTGTTTTTAACTTGGATCTGAGAATACAGTGCACGTAGTTGGCTCCGTCCAAATTGCCTTCCTTAGGGCCTAAAATCGGTCCATATGATGTAAATTATAGAATCAGTCGGTTAAGACAATGAAGACAAGCGGCGATGACATTATCCTTGCACTTTGCTGGCCGAGCTCAGCAGACGAAGAATATATATATATATATATATATATATATATATATATATATATATATATATATATATATATATATATATATATATATATATATATATATATATTTTTATATATATGGAGATACAGTTGTAGCCTAGCGGACGCTGACTAAGCTCTAACATTACTTTTCCAACTTAGGCTTAAAACGTAAGAGGTCTACGTAAGAGCAAGTAAGAAAGGTGTATCAGTCGTTAAATGTTGGCGCAAGTCTCTGTAATATAAACGTCGCTTACCTTTGCTAGAAGCGATCAATCTAATACACACATTATAAAAAAAACTGCACAGAGGCATTCGAAGTGTTTTAAACGCTAAAAGACTGAACTCATATGCATGGACCAAGTCGCAATAGTTGCCTGTTTTAGTCTGATCTATTCAGCCGTGCGAATGATTGCCATTGAATTATAATAACATCACGAGTCGCAATCACCTGCAGGCTACGCCTCATGTAGCTTCAGGAGGCTTAGAGGTTCATCGCACACAATATCTTTGCTTTGGGATGAGAGATGGGATATGAGATGTTCCATGCTGGAAATATTGCAATATCACAAAATTAGTTTGACAAGCATTGTAGCGATACACTGGAGCAGTTATTTTAACCAGCTCTGGACAAAATATGAATCAACGTACCTCCAGATGTAAGTCTAGTCTCGCCGTTCTTCTTTACAAAGCCATTTTGACGCAGTTTATATTCCAAATAGATAAAGCTATATAAGGTATATATACAGTGCCATTTTCACACCACAGCAATATGCGATGCCGGACATAACAACATTCTGCGTCGTTTCTGGCCGCTTCAAGCGACTCCCTATGCTCCGCCCACATTTGAGGAAATTGCCCCAGGCATTGTCCGTGAGAGAAGCACGCGCCAATGCTTAACGTAGGAAGTATGAACCAACATATTAAGATAATAAAAATTATTTCAATATATTCTTAGTGCGGGGCTTGCTTAGGCGAATATAATTACTTATTATAATTACACTTAAATATTGCTCACTTAAATAACCACAGAAACAGATTAAACTATCGAAGTGCTGGTACCGTATTAATTATCAGAGTTATTATTAGAATTTGCAATGCATATGTGTATATGTATGTATGTATATATATACAAGCCCTCACAAACACATTTCCCAAACGCAACATAATTTCAACAGACCTTACTCATCTGTCAAATATAATTTGCTCAGGTAAGGACCACACTTTCGCCTTAAACGACTTTCTGAACAAATATTTTACGTACACTGTCCAACGTCGTGCCTTTAGAGGAACTCCTTCCACTAAAGCGCTACCACCTAAAAGGCAACAGCGACGTCAAGACTACGCAACCACTCAAAAACTGTTTAGCCAAAACCGATCCAAATGCGCTCATGAGGTGCTGCACGGCAAACACACCATACACAACATGCAAGCGAAACTGTAGAACACTGGGCCAACACGATGACACAACCACCCCCTGAGCCACTCCCTTGCCCCGTATACACTCCCAACTCTGATCTGTTCGAGGTTTCCCTCCCTATCTCCCTAAAGGAAACCCACGTAGCTCTCCGCGGAATTTATAAAGCACTAGGCTTGGACGGGATTTGTCTTTCGTCCCTCCGTAAACTCCCGTTAGAAGTAGTCTGTTGTATTCTTAACATACTATTAATTAGCGATATTGCCTCAGCCCATGAAACTGCTCGCTTAGCGTTCATCCCTAGAATTAACAATGCCACATCCCCAAGCGATCTGCGACCCCTATCTATTAGTTCATACTTACAACGAACGCTTAACAAAATTCTCTCTAGACACCTCCAGAACTCTATTAAGCTTCCCCCAATACAGCGAGCGTTTCTCCCCTATAATAGTACCTTCGAGAATCTTGCGGTTCTGGATGGTATCCTTAACGATGCCAGTCTGCAGGACGTGAGCTCCGACTCGCCTCAATCGACCTCCGTAAGGCGTTCGACATGGTGAGTCATGACTCTGTCCTGTGGTCACTCCGGACTCGCGGATACCCGGAGTTATTCATTAATTATATCGAACGCTTGTACCTCTCATCTAAAACTTTCATAGAATTTGGACAAGAATGTCGCACATTTCGGCCAACTAGGGGTGTTAGGCAGGGAGATCCTCTGTCCCCCCTTTTATATAATCTAGTTCTTGACGACATTCTTTTAAAATTAGACAAAACTAATATCGGGTACCAACTTACTGATGACTTCCGCCTTATGGGCTTTAGCCTTTGCGGCTGATCTCATCCTCTTAGCCTCCACGAAATCCACTCTCCAACGGCTCCTTAATATTGCGGACCAACTTTTGAAATCCCGAGGCCTTGAAATTAATACTAATAAAAGCTTTACTATCTCCCACCTATTTAATAGGAAGGAAGGTAAAGGTTTTATCAATACCGTACCAGAATTTAACGTTGGAGATCGGCAATTGTCAGCTAAAGGTATGAGCGATCGATGGAGATATCTTGGAGTCGACTTTAACAGCAATGGCAGAGTTGACTCCACTAAGGATATACTCCTTAATTTACTCAACAGACTAACGATAGCTCCCATTAAACCCCACCAAAGACTCATATTTTTGAAAGATTTTATGATTCCCCGTCTCCTATATAAACTGGTCTCCGATCCCAGACCATCTTACGCACTCCTTAGCGACCTAGATAAAGAGATCAGAAAGGTTGTTAAGTCGAAATGGCTTAAGCTCGAAAACTCGGTGCCGAACGCCCACCTGTACACGCACACAGCACACGGCGGTCTGGACATCCCCTACCTCCAAGCATTTATTCCCAGACTCCGCCTCTCCCGTCTGACAGCACTACAACACTCCACGCACCTTGCGGTCTAATGGATGCTAACCACCGAGCACTTTAAAAAAGATCTTGCGAAAACAAGACTTCTTTGCGAGCGCTTGGGAACGACCATTGAGACCGCCACACAAGAGACCGATTACTGGTCTCAACAACTACACAACACGTTCAATGGGGCACATTTTAAAAAAGCACACGAAACGCGCGTCTTCTCCGCGAAAGGGGTCATGAGGTGGTTCGTGAGCGAGTATTCCGTCGACCGGGCGCACCGGGTCTAAAGCCCGACCTCGTAATAACAACACCTACCGAGGTCTGGGTTTTAGATGCCGAGGTTTGCGGCCCGAACCGGGACCTGGCAAAAGCACGGCAGGACAAGATCATCAAATATGACGTCGAGTTCCTGAGAGCGGCGCTCCCCGACCCGCAAAAACCTCGCAGATTCGGATCCATCACTATCTCTATGAGTGGTGTATGGGACTCCGAATCTGCGAGGACGCTCCTGGGGCTCGGCGTCACGAAGAGGAATCTTATGGATCTCACCGTTTTAACCTTACAAGGAACCTTGAGGATATACCGCTCGCACCGGGTCCATAAGAGCGGGGGCTACCATCAAGCAAGGCCACGAACAACTGACTCTTAACTTCACGTGACACCTTTTTACCACCATGTTTATTAAGGCGAGCACTGCCGAGTGTGCAAACGTATTGTAAATGATTAATAAATCATCACAAGATTTTCTTTATATATATACGAGGTGTGTCCAAAAAGTATCGCGACTTTTGAATTTTCGCGGGTTACGTATATTCGAATTTCGATTTTTTGTGGCATTATGTTGGTACTCATGTCTCTCACTTATGCCGACAAGCTCGGCCATTTTGAATGTTCACTTAATTGTTGACAGCTGCTTTGCTTGCACGAGTTTTGGATCGTCTTCGATTTTTACCTATTCAAAAAAATGGATCAAAGAACCTGTATCAAATTTTGTGTGAAAAACGAAATTAAGTGCGCGGATGCATTCCGAATGTTGACTGTGGCATACGGAGAAGCTACCTTGGACCGAAGCAACGTTTATCGGTGGTACAAAATGTTCTCAGAAGGCCGAGAAGATGTGAACGACGAAGAGCGTGCCGGACGCCCGAGCACTTCAACAACAGACGAAAAAATTAATGAAGTGGAGAAAATGGTATTGGCCAATCGTCGAATCACCGTTAGAGAAGTTGCTGAGGACCTAAACATATCGATTGGCTCGTGCCATTCGATTTTTATCAATGATTTGGGCATGAGACGGGTCGCCGCGAAATTCGTACCAAAATTGCTCAATTGCGACCAAAAACAGCATCGCATGAACATTGCTAATGAGATGTTGGACTCTGTCCGCGACGACCCAAATTTGCTCCAGAGGGTCATAACTGGTGACGAATCGTGGGTTTATGGTTATGACGTGGAAACCAAAGCTCAATCATCTCAATGGAAGCTGCCGCACGAACCAAGACCGAAAAAAGCGCGCCAAGTTCGGTCGAATGTGAAAGTTTTGCTGACAGTTTTCTTCGATTGCAGGGGCGTGGTGCATCATGAGTTCTTGCCACAGGGTAGAACGGTCAATAAGGAATATTACCTGCAAGTTATGCGCAATTTGCGCGAAGCAATCCGCCAGAAACGCCCGGATTTGTGGAAGAACAAAAATTGGCTTTTGCACCACGATAACGCCCCTGCTCACACATCGTTGCTTGTGCGCAAGTTTTTGGCCAAAAACAACACACTAATGATGCCGCAGCCACCGTATTCCCCAGATCTGGCCCCCTGTGACTTTTTCTTGTTCCCTAAACTGAAGAGGCCCATGAAAGGACGACGTTACGCTACGCTTGACGAGATAAAGACGGCATCGAAGGAGGAGCTGAACAAGATAAAAAAAAAATGATTTTTTGAAGTGCTTCGAAGATTGGAAAAACCGTTGGCACAAGTGTATAATATCTCATAGGGATTACTTTGAAGGGGACAAAATAGGTATTCATGAATAAATGAATAATTTTTGAAAAAACACAAAAGTCGCGATACTTTTTGGACACACCTCGTATATATATAAGGACAGCATAACTCACAGTGGCGGCGTAGTCTAGGGGACTAGTGCGCTAGTCATGCTTGTCATCTACCGGTCCCCGGTTCGATCCCTGTTATTGATCGAGTTTTCTTTAAGCGATCCTCATTGAGATTAGATTATTAACCATACCGCTGAGTGTCAGCGGCCATGCTGCCACAAAGACTGTTAGGGAAACCCTAGATATCTTAACGTGTCCGGCCCTCGGTGCTTTGGAGATATATCCTAGGTTGAGTTCCAAGCCCGTAGGGGACGAAGGATAGTCTAGAATTAAAAACAACCTCCTTAAAAAAAATTAAGGGCAAGCTTGGTTCTGATCCCCAAACCCGGGGGGAAGACGGGGCCTTTGGCTTACCGGCCCATATGCCTCATTGACTCCATGGGTAAGATCCTGGAGAACGTTATAGTCAAGAGACTAAACGACGAGATTCAGGAAAAGAACGCCCTATCAGATGCCCAGTACGGTCCTAAAAGGCAGATCCGCATCGGGGGCTCTAAAGAAGGTTCTGAAACGGGCGGGTGAGGAGACTATGAAGACCCTTAAAACAAGGGGATTCGTGCTCCTGATCCTCCTGGATGTCAAAAATGCCTTCAACACAATGAATTGGAAAGTAATTGTGGAGGCGATGAAGAGGAAGGGCTTTTCCCTCCACCTCCGTCGAATGATTTTATCCTACCTGGATGACAGAGGCTTGGTTGCAGGGGGGGCAGGAGTAAGAGGTGGAGTGGAGACGTTGGCGTACGCCGATGGCCTTGCACTCATGATAACGGCCAGGAGCAAAAGAGCCCTGGAGAGCGCCGCCAATGGGGCCTTGTCAATGGTGTGCGAGTGTATGGAGTCCCATCACTTGAAACTGGCGCCCGACAAGACGGAGGCGATGTACCTAACAGGCAGAAAGAGGACGACCGGCATTAACCTCGTGATGGCGGGCCACCCGATAGAAATCAAAAATAAGGTAAAGTACCTTGGGGTCATGCTAAACACTGGACTGACCAGATCGGCACACGTTAAGTGCGTGGTCAAAAAGGCCCATGAAAGAACCTGGCGCGGATCATGGCTATGGTCGGTGGGGTGGCTGAGGTGAAAAGAAGGCTCCGGCCTCGGTGGCCAAATCAACGGCGCTATACGCAGCCCCAGTCTGGGGGACATGGCAATGCGGACGGCGAAAAATAAAGGGGCACTAAGGTCGACCCAACGAATCAGGGTAAGCCGGGCGTATCGAACAGTCTCAACCAAAGCTCTCCTGGTCCTAGCCAAGATGCTGCCATGGGACCTCCTAGTGGCTGAACGAAGTAAAATGTATCTAGACGAAGGTCTGGATCTCATCAGGGCCAGGAGTGCCACCATATCGGCCTGGCATGAGGAATGGGCGCAGGTAAGACCCGGTGTGACCACAGGGAGCTGGACCAAGAGTCTGATACCGGACCTCAGGGTATGGTATGACCGCCGACACGGGAAGGCCATCAGCGATATTTGCGTACTGTGCGACTCTGGAGAAACGGACAACTTAGACCATACTGTTTTGCGGTATGATGCTCCCAGGGCACGCAGCACCAACCGCTGTGAGAGGCCGACCCTCCAAGGAGGTGGTCGCCCATATGATGACTTCGGCGGAGGCATGGAGGGAGGCGACGAACTTGTTCGACGCCGTTTTGACACTCAAGACAGCCAAGGAAACGGCCAGGCGGGAGAGGTTTGAGCGGGTCTCTCGGAAGAGTGGTCGAGACGAGGAGCCGAGGGAGGGGGGATGGGGTGGGGAGCAGCCAGGCCCTCATGGCCTCGACGCACCCTCACAGAACGGATTACAAAATGGCATCCCCCTATCCAACCGCAGATAGACATGCGGGATGATAGTCAGGGATAGAGCTGATTGAAGGAGAACGGCACAGGCGCCTCTCCCACGGCTTCGATGTAATGCCAAAGTAATACCGAGCCTGGGGGGGTGGGGAGGAATCCGGGTTTAGTGGGTTTGCGAGTCTCACACTAGCCACGCAGGCTGGTAGTGGCGCATGTGCATCATGTATTCCCAAAACCTCCCAGAAAAAAAAAATATTTACTGCACTAGGTAGTAATGTTCTAGAGCAGCGTCATGGCTCTGGAGGCCGCTGGACTGTGCAATGGTGGCTCGCTTCGCCAACACTTGGCAACCAGCAAAAGAGGATCAACATTTCGTTTATATACTTCGAGCCGGCAATCGTTTCAGTGTCATAAGAATAAGCCGGACTATATCTGAGAGACACTCTAAAAGAGCTTGCAATGTCCAACAACTAATCGTCTGCTTGAAGTTCTATCTGCGACGGGGCTATCTGTGGCACATCTGAGACGCGCCTCGAACTCTGCCCATATAGTAAATCTAAACGTACGTCTAAATGAACATATATATATATATATATATTGGTATTCAATTACCTATGCATTTCTAATGCCAACAACTACGGCAGAAAGGCGAGTCCCTTGCCCGTAGGCAATGACCATAATCAAAACAGCGTTTTCGCGTTGAATTTCAACCAATATCCTCTGTAGCAGAAACTGCTATGTTGTCCTATTAACAGTTGCCACAGCGACTCTTTTTTGTAGCTCAGCTAGAAAACTCCTTGTGAATTTTAGAAGCCAAATCAGTCTTAGAGTTTCAGAATACTGCAAGGACTGTGTCAGCTCCTTCCCGTATTCTGAGACTACAGTATACGGGAACAACCTTTACCCAGCACATTGGCGACAGGCGTAGAGCACTTATTGTCTCTATTCACATATATATGAAAGACCCTCGACGACTGTTTCTTAGTGCGCCAGTTTTGAGCTACTGCCTTGGCAGGGTGTGGAGCCGTTTTTCAGTGGCAAATTTCGAGCCAGAAAGATGCTTCACAATATATATGAAACGTGTTCTTTGCTTGCCGCGGACGGTAAGAAACCGCTTCGTGTACCTGCTAGCAGGTTACAGACCGGCGGTGGAAACAATTACAGTTTGGCTCAAGTCACCTATTAGAGGACTTCTTCAGCAATTATTGTTAAAATGACAGGGAAAAGTGACCGAGGCTTCGGCAGAGGTAGCGCAGTTAAATGTCTACCTCTCCAGGGAGCTTTGGGATGAAATAGCATGCACTAGTCGGCACGTGTACACTAGGTACATTATGCATGGCTATCATCACTTAGTATGTTCGACCCAAGGATGTTACCAAGTTGGCGATTAATGTCGTTGCCGGTTCTGCTTGCAGATGCGCGCTAAATACTACGCAGCGACCTGTCAGACGCATCGGTGGTCCTTGCACTTGTTTGCCCGGTGGGAAGGTCGCTGAAGTGTTCAAATTGTATATAATGACGACTGTATTGTAACTATGTACCTCCTTAAAATTCAAAGTTATTGCAAACTAAAACAAAGATGTATGTTTAAGTCTCAGAGTTGACAGGTTTATGCGTAGCAGGAGGAGGGCTGGGTGAGCGCCCAAGAACCGCAGTTGGGCACATCAGGAAACAAGGTCCGAACCTTTTTAAATTTATTTTTAGCTAAAGTTGGAGCCGTCATGAATTTTCGTACCTAGACGCTCGAGTTTTCTCCTAAGGTTTGAAATTATTACGCACTACTTGATTCCAAGGAGGAAGTCTCTTTTTGGTTAAAGCGGAGGTGTGTCGAGACCCTGCGGAAGGCCTGGTCACATGTCACCTCTTAGTAAATCTGCCCTCGATCTCTCCTCTCGAGCTCTTCAACTTTGTTGTAACCGGGTCTTCGCTCTTGTGAGGGCGCCCAGATTAGCTACTCCGCACATTCAGTCCAAGTCTTCAACGATCCAGCGTTTACTTTGTTTATAAGTAAACTATAAAATTGTTTATAACAAATATTAAAAAAAATCCAAACTTCCAGATTAGCTGGTGAAAAAAAAACAGGAGGAGGTTAATACGAACCGTGCCGAACCCTTGCCACACTCTCGCTGTCATGCCCCGCTTGGTTGCGCGAAGGGCCCGCCGGTTCCGAGCTCTGCAGAGGGCCGGGTCTCCCTATACTAGTGTGCGTGCATAGCTTTTAACTCCGCCACTAAGCCCAGTAAACGCGTCGGTTCCCCGATGCCCCTTCTTCTCTGAGAAGATCTCTGGCCAGGTTCTACATCTTCCTCGTCACGTGAACGATACGTCGCTACCCGTGAGACCAGTGTCAAGTATAACCCCGGGATACGTCTGCCTGTTCAGTTGATTGATATTGCGGGATCTGTCAGTCTCCAGCAGGTACTCTTCCGCCCGATCAAATAAGGAGCTTTTGTTTTTTGTTGTGTTTACTATTTAATTCCAAAGCTGCCTCCCGTCGGGCATTGGCTAACAACGCGAGGTCGTCTACGTATACGATTGTTTTAACTCCGTAAGGCATGCCTCCGAGTTGCAAGAATCTGACCAAAGACAGAGACCTGCGGAACCCTGACATAGGCTTCCGTAAACTCCAAGTAAGCGTTTTCGGCCGTCCGAGTAAGAAGATGAGTTGCGGGAGATCATCATACGCTCCACGATGACGTCATTTTTCGCGGTGTTTAACGCACACTTTACGTTCAATACGGTTCACAACCGAGCTGTTTTTGGGCGAGGCAGCAGTTGCTTTCCCTGCCCTGTGGAGTCTCAACGCAGCGTCGTCTGTTACTGGGGTCTCTCCGGGTACCAAGCTCTCTGGCGCACGTAAGATCTTGTCAGTCGTGGCTGGGGAATATCCTCTGGTTCTACAGCGAGTGGCGCTTCTCTCTGTGAGCGCTTAGTAAATCAAGCTCTCGAAGATGAACCGCTTCTAGAGACTCTTTATGCTGTCCCCGTTTATGTCTCCGGGATATCCATGGACGGGCGCGTATTGAAATTGAGTTAGCCCTGGTGCAGTCACGCCGGAGTGGCTTGTAGGATGCAAAGTAATGGCTACAAAATGTGGGGGGAGACCTGGAAGGCAGGCCCATTTTCCCCTAAGATATCTGTTTCCTGTTCCGTCCAACCTATCGCCGTGTCTTCTAAATAATCCCCGTAGACGCTCACCATGTAGAGTGGTTGCTCCATTGGTTGGCCATTACGTGCCAGTCTTACACGCCGTCGCCAGGCGGAACGATAGACTTCTGCAGCGAGAGCCATATCCGCGTCCGCTGCGAGTCTAGTCTTTCGGAGCGCCTGGTGAATAGTCCGCACCGCTATTGCACCGCGGCACCCTTGCAACTTACACCTTTACTTAGTTAGTACCTTTGCTGCTTCCGGGTTTGCTTGGGGTACATTTGCCTGGAAACAATTGAACCTGCATCAGACTCTGTAATAAACGATGATGATATATTTTTCAGTTCGATTTATTTCACTCAAACTGAGTATAATATACATGTCATATATAAGTTTGTCTTCATACTAGTTTATTTGTCGTCACACCCTTCTACCTTTTCGACGAGATAAATAAAGCAAGGATTCATGGTACACTTGAGTGCTGCGCACTTTACTGCATGGTGCTTGGCACATTCCCGCAGGCATAATCGACAAGGACACAACTCGTACTACTCGTGAAAGGCAGTAGTTGAACATCCTATGTAACCATGAACTATGTACCTGATATATGCGTGGCGACTGTAGCACCAGACCAAAGATGCAAAGAATTCAGTACGTCTAAATCCTCAACCTCCCATCTGGCCTGTACGACTAAAATTTTCGACTCCAAAATTTAAGTGTGTCGGTGAACTGCACTCGACACCTTCAGCCTCAGTCGGTTTGTTTCAGTGCCTGGCGAACAGCTTATATGGGTGCTTGCATAGACAAACAAAACACTTTCATGTATAATAAAGACATGCACTTTAGTGGAAAAGATGTAAGGAAGAAAACAACCGCCATGATAGTAATATAAGATGCAGGACTTCAATCCGAAGTTTTGGGGACAAAACACGTTTACCCATCAGTGTTACGGAACGACAGAGGAAGAGAAAGCGGTCTCGCTTTTTTACGGGGAGAAGTTTCATTTTTAGAAGGCAGCCGTAATGAGGCTAGGATAAAGTTAGGTGGCACACAATGGCATACTCGCGACGAATCCTAGACGAGAACAGCAATCACTGTTGGGCTACGCCCTGGAATTTGCGCATTAGGTTGTCAAGTGTATCACTGTCAAGCCGAGGTCGAAGGGACGGGCAGACATGACCTTTTCTGCACACGATCTAGACACACGCATTATCGTAGTATCGCGATATATCTAACGCTCCGATACCCTAGGTTACGGCACTTAGAAGCCTTAGTCGATCATACGGTCAGCTCCGCGGTGAACTCACACCTGCGCAGTATAAGGAGACAAAATCGTCATTTTGTGCCGACGGAACGCATCATCATAAGTGATTGGTACTTATATATATGTGTGATGTTCTCATTTTTATGATTGTGCTTGTTATCGCCGCTGACTTATCTAGTTTGTCTATCGTCGATGCAGGTATGCCTGCCTGTTATTTTTCGTGCTGCTGTTGTTGTTCTTCATGTTTTTGTTGTCGCCGTTTTTGTATCTGGTTGTATTGTTGTCACTGCCCAGTCAGTCGGACTGGGCCATATGTTGCAGAATAAAAAACTGCTACTCCAGGCCAAGATGCAGGCTGCACGACCAGGAACACAGAGGAGTTTTGACAGACGACGCCGAGAGTGTTAAGAAGCGTGCCAAGTTGTGCGGTGGCGGCAGCGCTGCCGCCACGCCCGTCCAGCCACTCTCGCGCAAAAGTGTTGGCTGGCTCAGTCAGACAGAACAAGCAGCAATCCCAGCAGAAGTTCCCGTTCAGCTGAGCTGTTGTTGTTGTTGCTGCTGTTGTTGTTGTTGTTGTTGTTGTTGTTGTTGCTGTGGTTGTTGTTGTTGTTGTTGTCGTCGTCGTCGGCGTCGCCTTGCGAAGACTTCCGGAGGTACATACCGGAGGGCGATGTGGTTTGTGCAGTTTGTGACCGCCCCCGTTGCCGCTGGCGGAGGCGTCGTCGCGCTGTAGCTGTGGCGGCAGCCGGCAGGAGCGCGTACTGTTCCGACCGCGTACATCCGTGCGCACTTCAAGCAAAACTACTTCTACTGCGTACTTCTACGGCTGCGACGACTACACACTACATACGTACGATGAGGAGGAGGACGAGGACGCCGCCGCCGACGACGACGCCGCCGCCGACGACGACGACGCCGCCGCCGACGACGACGACGACAACAGCGACGACGACGACAACTTCTTTACATGGTTGAGCCGGCACCACCTTTTCGGGCGATCGCGGCACGCCCGGCGGCAGACGGCGGGCAGGAAGGCAGGCAGGCAGGCTTTCTCGACCGGACCATTTCAACTCCATTTGGCAAATTGTGAGCGTGTCTAACAGCGGCAAACAGTCGGCAAAGTGGTGTCGGCCTGCCAGATCTACCAACCGACCGACCGACCCACAGACATACAGACAGACAGAGACCGCAAGGACAGATAGACGGACGGACGGACGGACGGATGGACGAACGGGCAGAGAGACAGACAGACATATAGACAAACAGTTATCGTAACTCGTGGCTTTTCACAACCAGCGGCCCAAGCAGCAGCACCAGCAGCAGCAACCGGCCAGCCAGCACCTCTCACTGCGACGACGGCCAACGAAGTACGAGCTGCCGCCTTTTGCGTCTTGCGGGGGGATGTCTCTTGTTTCGTCTCTTGTTTGGACGTTCGTTGGGTGGGAGGGGGGGGGGGGGGGGGGCTGGCCAGCTCGAGCTCGAGGACCAGCGGTGTGCTGGCACTGGTCTGTGTAGCACATAGACGCTACGGCCGCTGGTCGTCTGCGCACTGGATGGGGACTACCACAGACTACCCCATCGCTTCTGCCTACGTTCCCCTGCCCGCTTTTTTCCAGGGAAAAAAGCGAGAGGGAGAGGGGGAGGGAGAAAGAGAGTGAATGAAGCATACAGGCATATCATGTGCAGGGCCAGCCACGCGGTAAATGAGAGAGGGGGGGGGTGAGAATGGGGGGGATGTGTTTGAGAGAGATAGGGATGAATGGAGAGAGAGAGAGTTAGATAGATCGAGAGATATCTAGTGAATGAGAGTGCGTATGTTCGGAGGACAGACGCTGACGGACCTGCCGGGCTCGTGGCATCAGTAAGCCCGTAACAAGCCCAAAAGCTCTCTTTTTCTCCCCCCTCTCTCTCCCTCTTAGAGGCACAGCAATCTCCAACAAGCAGCAGCATCAACAACCAAGCAGCCGCAATACCAGCCGCCACACGTTCTTCTTTTGCGCTATCTTTCATTCTCCTTATCTCTCTCTCTCTTATCTATACTTCAGAGCGACGACGACCACGACGCCACCGCCGCCGCAACAGCGGTCATCCAATTGGACGACGCTACGCGAGTATAATATTCGTTCGGCTTGTAGTGCTCTCCTGGTTGTCTGTGCCGCATGTATAGCCCGTACCCCCCACCAGCACCCCAACCCCCGTCAGTTTCCTTCACCCCCTTCCACCTGCACTATCTCATATTTGCTGCCGCGCTGTCTGACATCTCTGCCGTAATATCTCAAGTGGCGGTGGCGACTGTGGTGGTGGTGGTGGTGGTAGTAGTAGTAGTAATAGTAGTAGTACTGTTTGTGTGATGCTGCTGTTGTTATTGTCTGGTTGGGGGTATTTGGGAGAGGGGGTACTGGCTACAACGCCACCTTCGGGCCGCCTATGAGCTATGTGCTTGCCGAGCCTTCGCACTTCACATACACCACTACAATTTGGCCTTCGGTTTTTCATATGCTTTCAACAATCGACACATTAAGCCGATTACGACGACGGAACAGGTGTCTATCTGTGGGTTTGTGTGTGTTCAGCTGACGCGCGCACACGATAATTCGATCAAATTCGTATCTTACCATTTCGTCTACTACCAAGTCGTCTACACTTCATTCGTCTTCACGACCCTCCACAACGACGCTCGCCGTGGTTGCTGATAGCGACACCACCATTACGTACTCGGTTGTATATGCGTGCGTGTGCGGATTTTATATGAACAATATGTATGATTCTTATATGAACAAACAGAACAAACTTATGGCAATACCAAGCGCTTTCGTCGAGATGTACATCACCGAAGCGTGCCTTCCTACGTCGTATTCATCTGCAGTGTGCATATATTATGTAATAGACACCAGAATATACAACTACCCATACAAGCGTATACATGCGTTGATGGGAGGAGGGGATAATAAGCTCTATT
Source organism: Dermanyssus gallinae (assembly GCA_003439945.1). NCBI lineage: Eukaryota > Metazoa > Arthropoda > Arachnida > Mesostigmata > Dermanyssidae > Dermanyssus > Dermanyssus gallinae. The sequence continues at coordinate 1,585,747 of QVRM01002848.1, forward strand.
TAACGAATAAATGTAAATAATCTTTTTGCGTGTGGCCAAACTCCAGCCCCTTGACTACTCACCACACTTTGCATTATTAGCCGTCTGGCACTGTCCAGACACGGATAAATATTCCCATTACAAACCAACGGGAGCCATCACGTCTTGTAGGTTGTTTCTCAATGCTGGCCGTTAGATATTGGTGGATTCCTCTTAACTCAGCCCTTCATCACAACAAGAGCGCTTTCTTGAAATTACAAACATCTTATGTGAACATAAATTTTGGCCGAACATAGAAGAAAACGGAGCTGGCTTTGTCTGTTCGCTATCATTAACGTATCTCAATGTTTCCTCAAAGTATGACCCAGAAATGTCACCTTGGCCATCGTCGACTCAGAGCGCCAACCACATGGTTTTTAAGAGAACGTTTGGTCATCGCATGAAGCCTACCCGTGGTTTCGAAGTGTATGCTTCAGAAAATACGTTGAAGCGCTTAAGCTATTTTACAGTGTGTCTAGTGGGCAGCCACATAGCTGGTATAATATCAAGTTAGGAAATCACTCACAGTGTTGCCCTAAACGGCAAAACGTCCAGGCCAATGAGAGCGTTCAGCAGAAAGATTGTGAGAGAAAGACGAAGGCCTACTGATTCTAGTCGGAGCTGGACGCGCTAAAGGTAACTAGATACATAGTTCAATTGTATTAAGAGTGAGAGAACAGGTTAGAGCCTTTTATGATTTATGGCTCGTTCGAAGTACGTGTTTCTATCTCTGAAAAATATATCATGACCGAATAAATATGAGCCCCTTGGTGAGCATTACACGTTATACTTCTAATTGACAGCAAAATACTACAGCCAATTTAAATTAGGGACGTTGTCTTGAATAATAATAGTTCGTTTCTAAAAAAAGTTTGCAAAAAAACAAAATGCTTAGTTGAAGAAATTACAAAACCTTCCAACTTGACTTCGTACATGAGATCTTCACTAACTGAAAGGCTGTTTGAAACAATTTATTCAATTGGATGTTTCGTAAGCAACACTTGACTTTTGTTATAGTACATACCGTAGTTTGGCTAGCTGCAGTCTCAATTAGCAAGCATTTTTGTAGTTTACATGACGCGCCACAATAAAATGAAGGTTTCAGTGTTCTTAATAGTGCGAAACGGTTGAACATGGTCACTATCTTTACTTGCATGGAGAACTAAATAAAGATTAGTAACGGTAAGCGTTTTTGAGACATGCAACGAAGCCTACCTCCAAATCGCGTTTTTTATTGTTTTCCAGCATCGCATAAATTGAATTATCCTTTTGTTATTCTTTTTTTTTCTTCAGAAAGACGCTTTGTAATATCTTTCTGGTAGGCGTAGCAAAAAATTCTGATTGGCCTTCTATAAAACACCGATCGCTCGTCACTCTACCACCTTCATTCAGTTTGATCATAGCCACAATTTCACTCCTTAAGAAGAAGAAGATGATTAACGACCCTAACCATACCAGCCGACCAATGGTACTTTAATTTTTGCGGGTGGAGACGCTTTAACGCCCTATTACGCAGATTTTTTGTTAAGTCCGAACTGGCTGATGAAGAACCTTAGGAAGCGATACGGCATTTATGTCCAAATTCTTCTTTACCAACATCTTTATTTGAATTATCGATCAATCGCAGTCTCCCGGGACACTCTTATGTACTTAATCTTCGCCGAAAGTTGTAAGCAGGAAAACGTTTGTGAACTGATGTTGTACTACCGATATGCCCGTGCTGGCCATTTCCTCGTGCCGTTTTTTTGTAGGGTTATGTGTTTGTTTGAACTCGATTTAGAATTAGAACGATTTACTCGTGTAGAAATAGTACAGGTAAAATATATGCGTATGTCTACTTACACACATTTGGGCATATAAAATAATAGTTTTGTAAAAACTATGAAGTTATGACGCGAGCCTGGTTATCTAGACTGGTTACAGACGGTACTAGGGTACAGGAGGCAGCATGGTATCTTTTTTTTTTTTGAGAGGGGTGGAAAATGCATTTACGCACACTCGCCAATGTTTTGGCGGGTAGTGTGAGACTAAACGCAGGAGAGAGAGTACGTGACTCAATCCCAGCGCACTACCCACTAAAAACCACCCCCGAGAACCCTCTCCTGGTTCGGAATTGTGAACCATTACTTCGAGACCAGGAGAGGGGAGTCTCACGCTTCAACCCTCTCCATAGTCTGTGGGTGCGACCCGAGCAGGTAGGACCTGCTGGGTTAAATCTTGGAGGTTCCGGGCGACAAATCGCGCCCGACGAATATTCTCTAGCCGGATCTTTTCGCGCATGAGCCCATCGAGGTACTTTAGGCCAGCACCCCAGTGAGTCGTCGAATCGACCATGTGTGTGACGATCGCCTGCCCGGTAGATGCCCGTAGGGTAGAACGGGAGATGTGCACATTTGGTTCTGTTATGAGACAGAGCCCCACCTGGTGCTCTGTGGTGTATGCGTCCAGCATGTCGTGGGCCGCCCGGCACCGATTGAGATTTACCTGGAGAAACTTGATCATTACTCTGCCTGGGGGATTTCGACCTGGGGGGCATTGCCCACCTTTTGCCAGTCTTCCGTCGGCGCGAGGGTCCTACGGCAAAATTGTTGCCGGCCCCGATTCGATGGCGGTTCAGCGCGACTAGACGCTCCCGGTAAAGCGTCAGGCCTGGGCTGAGCCGTAGCCCCTGTTTTCGACTCTCCAGATGAAATAGGCTCCTTCCGCTTACGCAACTCTTGCAGCTGTGTGCGGTATGACGGGCAGGCCATACTGTCGGCTCTGTGACCCGAGACGTCGCACACGATACAGTGTGTCGTCTCGGCCTTACACGCAACCGCCGCATGATCTGGCGATCCGCATCGGCGACAGAGGCGGACGGCCGTCTTGGGTGCCTCGCAGGTTGCCGCCTTGTGACCGGGTCTCTGGCAGTTGAAGCATGTGGGTAATCTCTCCCAGACCTCGGGCCTGCACCTACTGCCCGCAATCAGAATAGATTGTTGAGCTTGAAGCCACCTGGCTGTTGGGGCCGTCACCTTAAGCAGCGTGTACCAGCGGGTCGTGGTGCGGCCCTGGCGTGGGTCACTCGCCACTATGGGAACTGCCTCGGTGGCTCCTAGTAGCTGACGGATATCTGCCTCTATCCTTTTAGCGCTGACCAGAGGATTAATGCCCCATAAGGCCACTTCTCGCATGCCGGCACCCATTCGGCTGTCAGCCTGGTGGCCGGTTGCTTTGCTGATGCTATCGGCCAACTGAGCCCCAAGTTCATGGGTGATGCCCCGTAATCGGATAATGACGTCACCGTCACCGTTCCTAACGAGGCCGCTCACGGCCGACTCCACCTGTGCATTGTCCGCCAGGTGAGCTCGGAGGCTCTTTACTGTGTCGGCCCAGGTCCGGCCTTCTCCGACCCTGACCCTGACAGTCATTTGTCCCGCCAGGGCCGAGGCCGGTGGAGGGGCCCTACTCGCATTTGCTGGCAGCCGACCCCTTTGCGGCGTGTCTGCCCGGCAAAGCTCTATAAGGCCGTCCCGTGACGACTGGGACACAAGGGCCGCCAGAATCCGCTGCATTGGTCCTGATTGCCACTCATGGGCAACGTATAAAAGAGGGGGTTTCGTGGTCGCTGAGACTGAGAGCTGGGTCATGCGCTCGATAACAGCGCGAAACAGTGTAATCGCAGCCTCATCGCAGGGTTTGTTGGGATGTAGAATGCCTACGACAAGGTGACGATTCTCGCCACCGTTGCCTGGGGTCCCAGCGAGTGACTCCCAGGTATCTGTGGTATGCAACACCGCCGCCGTACCTGGGGGCTGTGTAAGCAGCCGTGGTAAAGAGGGGAATTGACCGGCGAGGCCGGCAAGTACCTCTGAGTCAGCCTTTGCTCCCGGCACGACCAGCACGCCCCTCACTTCCCTGAGAGAAGTGATTCCCTCCGAAGATGAGGGAACCTGCCGAAGGGAGCCTGGAGGCCAGAACAAGCCCGTTAGTTTGGCAAAGTCTTCAGCCGTCGTCGCTGCCGAGATACGCGACTCTAAATACACTCGGGCAGCCTCAGGGTCCGCCGGAGCACATCGCAGGCAGATTGCTGAAGGGTCCGAGGATTGAGAAGGCCGCGCCAGCAACTCATCTCGTTCCCTCTGCACCGCCCCCAATGAGCTCCGGAGGCTCCCGATCCTCTCCTCCGCGTCCTTTAGCGATTTCCGCAAAGAAACCTTAAAGGAATCCACTGCCGTTTCGACCCTGTTGAGATCCAGGTCCAGCTTCTCTGATATCTCTTTTAGCTCAATTCTGGTGTTTCTTAACTTGCAGGACTCTACCACTGTCCTGACATGTCCTTTGAGGACCGTTAACGCCCAGCCGTATGCTGCCTCCGCGTCAAAGCCTTGTTTGAGATTAGCCTCTGCGCAATCCGTCATCCCTGTTGCGAAGGTCGTCTTGGGTGTCACGGTGTGTTGTTCGACGACGTCAGAAACGCGTTTCTTGTCAGAATGAATTCCCATCGTAGTATCCGATGGACGTTTTCGAATGCCGAGAGACTCGACGCACGAGTTATCCATCTCCATCGAAGATTCTACATCGTCGACATCTATGGCGGGACGGTTTAGCTCCGCTACGGGAGCGTTGAGGTCGCCCCTTATGTCCTCGCTGGTAGGCACCGCAGGATCAGGGGGCGGCCTCGCGTGGCTCGACGACGGCCGTACGGGCATTGTACCTCTTGTTCCCCCAGATATCTCGGGAAATGTAGCAGGTATTGTTGCAAGCGCCTTAGATTATGCTACGTTTGAGCAAGTCTCTTACGGTGGCGAAACGGCAAGGCGATATCTATAGCCGTTCGCTATCAGAGTTCTTGAGAAAGAAACAGTAGCAGCGTTGCCGCGTCTGTCTGGCCTGCGTCTCGCCGGGTAGGCGGACAAGGCCGGCAGTGGCGCCGCCCTGGTGGCCACAAATGGAACTACAGGTCGACACTTAGCTCACAGCGGTTACGAGATGCGGACACGCATCCGCGTCGCTCCGCGGGCTCTGCGCACCAGACGCGGGTGTCAAATCGCACAGATTACACTACGGGTGTCAAAGCGCACAGATCTCACTACGAGTGTCAGAGCGCACAGATCACGCCACGGGTGTCAAAGCGCACAGTTCACATCACGTGTGTCAAAGCGCACAAATCACATCACGAGTGTCAAAACGCACAGATCACATCACCTAGCACGGATGTCACGATAACAGCAAAGTCTAGTAGACCAAAAGTGTCGCGGAGCGGACGTCCGTTCGCGGCAACGATCAGCACGAGACTGGTAGCATGGTATCTACCGCAACGTAGGCAACGTTTACAACGTAGGCACACGCATGAGCCCGAGATCGCGCACAGCACGTGGTAAAAAACATGCATGGCGAACCACATGACTTCGTGCACGAGTGCGGTTAGATTGGCTCGGGCCCTTTCAGGTCTGGCTTTGCATTGCTCCGGGGCTGAAGAAATCCGCATCGATGTCAGCAAACTTGCACTCCCACGTTTTAAGGAAGTTGACGTTACTGGGAGATGCCGGCAGGTCGAAGCGTCTTCTCAGCTTCTCGACGAATAGGGGCGTCCGTGAGGAGATAGACAATTCGGTTGCTGACTGAGTCATGGAGGCCTAGGTCTTGCTTGAGGTACGCCGCATTCAGGTTATTTAGGTGCTCGAGGCAGGCTGGGGTAAGGCCATTGAAGCAATTTTAGTGGCTTAAAATTAGGGGCTTGGACTTTACCGTTGGTGTCTGAGCAAGCCGTACACACGATTGTCTTCACAACCGTGTGTACTGTTGTCGTAAAATGAGTCGAGTATATGTTGTCGAATCCAGATGCAATTAAAATTGTTGCTTTGATGCCAGCTCTGTTGAATACAATGCGAGGGTAAATTTGGCATCAAATAATAGCCATAGTAAGGCATCAAATGTCTTCTTTTGTCTTTCTTGGAGAACGGGCGTGTCGTGGCGCTTATTCGAGCCGATGACCTGGGTTGCAACCGCTGTGTACTAACTGTGCCACGATGTGCTGTGCTCTAAACTACTCGGACTGCAGAACCGGCTCAGCACACGACCGCCTTCCTTGCCGCCAACTTAACAAGGAGCACTGCTCAGTTCCCGGCAGTCTACCAGGCGGCTCTGGCAGTTATTATAGCGCTGTGGTACGACTTCTTGCACGCAGTGGTACGATTTTTGGAATGCAGTGGTACAATTTTTGAAGTGTAGTGGTACGCTTTTTGTTGTGCAGTGGTACGATTTTTGTAGTGCAGTGGTACGTTTTCCGACTTTCCGTGGACATAAATTGCTCACAAAGCCAACGCACATCAAACGAGCATCGAACCTGCAACGTACTTGCACAGGTGACATGATGTACTTGCAGGTGGAGCAGATCCCTGGGGCTGTCGGAGACACGAGAACCGGCGAGTTGCAGGGTCTGGTTCCTACGAGCATTCGTCTGCGTCTCGCGACGGGAGGAGACACATAGGTGCGCAGGTTCGATCCCCACCGTTGTACACTTGTATTTATGGGGCCCGTTTTACGAAGCAATGCAAAAGCACACCCGTGGATGTTAAATGTTAGCTGAGAGCCAGTCCGAAAAAGTTTAGGACACGGCACTGTGGGGCTTGGAACTTATGGCTAGCAACGCTTTTACAGAGAACGTTCGGGGGCAGAACGTTATCCTGGCGATGCATTGTTTAAGATCTCGGAAGCTTGACCCGGGCAAAATTTTGGGTAACGCCATTCCGTCTTCTCCAGGCCCGTCGCGCGATCATCATAGGGGAGTTTGCCTGTCCATATGTTTCAAGTACCAGCGTCCTGGGCATACACATGCTCGGCTGATAAGGATACTCCTCCCATTTGCCACCGTTGCGGGAGCTCGGATCACGCCGGCGGCCCCACCTAGGGAGCAACCACGACTCAAAGGCATCCCGTCAGGCCCTCTTGTTAGAAGACTACTGTTACGACTGACGACAGCAGACCAAACTGACAAGTGGTGACACGCGCAACTACTCAACATGATTAATATCTTCTACGCGAAATCAAGCCTGTGTCGGCAGCCCATGACGTATATACGTGGTCGCGGGCGAAATTAATAGCCCTATGCCTTCTTTCGGAGCAAACAGGTTGGCTGAGGTCAGCCGCGGCAAAGTGGATACCTTCGCCCATGAACCTCAAAGCTGTTAGCCAGAATATATCCTTGCCGATGAGACCAGCTTTCCCTTGCTCTATGACTGGGCAGTGGAGTTTAAAGAAGAGTGGCTTAGCAATCACCGTTACAATTTCTTTACAGCGGTCTAGCCTACTACGCGCCGCCGCATTAATTCGGCGCGGCGCGCCTGCCCCATGCGTCGAATTCATAGGACGTGCTAAGCGAAGTACTCGATCAGCGAGCGGGTCGCTCGCCTTAGTGCCGCGAATCTCGACGAGGGCGTCTTCACACAGGTACCATTTTAGCACGCGGTCGTGCCTGACGCCAACAGGGAGAGCCTGGACAGTATCTAGACGCGGCTCATGCTCGAGAAGCTGATTCACTGAGCGCTTACAAGCAGAAACATCAGTCGCTTAAGATCACGGTGGCACGCGTCAAGGCAACTGCATAGAAGAAGCTGGTTGTGGCAGTGGTAGCCAATCTCTCGGGCTCGCCCAACAGGGCGGTTATGGGCAAGCTCTAGTATCCACCTGTACTATAGTTGCGCTGTTTCCCCAGCAAGCATCGCGAGCCGCTTGCAAGTTCGCTGTGGTTCCGGGGAATATCTCCTGGCTACAGCTAACGATCACTTACGTGCGGCAAAGCGCCTGACATCCAGCAAGACTTGAAGACCAGGTGGCATTCCACCCGAGGCTGTCCGGATGCTTCCCATGCGGCATCCCGCTAAGATTGTTGAATTTGTGACTACATTGCTCGTTTAGAGTCCGGTAGAGGAGCGCTCACCTTACGCTGATGATTAGACTAGGTTCCGGCATTAATTTTAACGTGGTGGTCTACCGCGGCATATTCCCCTCCTGGGAGAATTTTCATCTTCGCGATGTTGATTGCAAGCTTGTTTTCTTCGCACCATGTTGCTGTAACATTGAGGTAATACTGCAGGTGGTCTCGGGATTTTGCCAGTACTACAAGGTCGTCGGCATAAACTACGTGGTTGTGCTTCTATGCCACGTATCAGTCCTGCTAGGTTGGATATAGATACAATATGAATAAAAAAAAAAAATGGTTGGCCGAAATGCCCTGTGCCACGCCCGTGTTCTGCGTGACGATCTCCAGTACATAATGGTCACCATTTTTAATGGTTATGACGTTATGACTTAGCATGTCTTGCAGTAGATTAAATATCGTACCGGTTATAGAAAAGATCTAATTATCTCGAGAAGTCGATTCCTTGGTATACAATCGAACGCAGTTTGGAAATCGATAAAAACTGTGTATGCCATTTCCTTGTTACGATGGCGATGTGTAACATGTTCTAGAACAAACTGTACTGCACCCGTAGAGGATCGGTTTTGAGTAAAACCATATTGTTATGTGGAATCTTATCTTGCGTAATCGGTTGTAATCTTGAAACGATCAACGACGTCAGGATCCTGTATAGGACGCTTGTAAGAGCCATGCCCCTGTAGTTTCGCGGGTCCACAGCGTCTCCTTCTTGCTTGAAGATTGGCTGCGAAAAGCTTTTTCACCACTCATCGGGTATCTGGTCCAGTTGAAGGCATTTATCATATAATCTTGTGAAAACGGGGCATAACATTTCAATTTTGGCTTGAATGTGCTCATAAACTATGGAATCGGGTCCCGCTGATTTTCCGTTGTGTTTAATACTAATGGCGGTTTTTACTTCCCCCTCACTATGCAGCGGAAAATCATCTGTCGCAGCATTTCGGGGTGGCAATACCATGTCTTTGTAGAGAAGTCTTGTAAAATGGGTAGCCCAATCTTCGTCGTTGATTAGTGGGTTCGGAGGTACCGGCCTTTTAGGAGGCAGCAACCGGGGCTTTTTCACACTTTCCCTAATTAGTCTCCTGCGTTGCTTATCTTCAAAATGTTGTTTTTGAGTCTCTTCATTGTTTTAAATTTTATTTTTATTTCAGCAAGTTGAAGAAGGTCTGCGAGGGTTTTGTTCCTTTTGCAACAAATAGCATGTTTCATTGGCAGACATTCTCTATCGAGCCACGGTGTGTGTTTTGCACCGACGTGTGATTTTTGCTCTTCGCAGCTATATGGATTGCCCACCGAATTGTTCTTTCTGTATAGTTAATATCCTTACAATAACTGACAGTTCTAATGCTTGCTCTAGTAAATGAGTGCTAAGTGAGCGGCTGAGACGTTAACCTACGGGTAGAGTTATCTTTTAATTTTGACTATGCTGACGTCTAAAATCTGCTTTACAACGCTTGCGGTGTGCTGATGGGATTACCTTTAATCTGCTAATTGCGCGTGCTGCCTGAGAGACTAATGATAAAACTAAGTCGATACAGCTACGTCTGTTCCAACTTTAATATGTTGGGTGTTTGCATTTATTTTCAATATTTAGCCCGAGTTTATTGATACCTGTTTTAAAAAAGCAATTTGTCTTGCTTCTTCCTCTGATGCGGTGTCTTCTCTAGTGGGCAATAAATACAGATTAAGTAGAAGTCTGCCAACTCTACGACGATGCTTCTAGCTGTGGACGAGCTTCGCATGTTCTGCCGTACATACCCTAATAGAGACGCCCAATTTTGGTCGTCCTTTCCTCTCTGCTTTCACCTAACTTGTGACTGGAGAGTGGGGTACTAGTACAGTCTGTCACAAACGTTTCGGCAAAGAAGAGTATATCATATTCGCTGAACTCGTCCTCCGCTGTTCTACATAGATATTCCAATGATTCTACGTTCCATAACATACATTTTGATTGGTACACATTTGGTTTTTTGTGCGTTGTAGCCTTTGGCTGAGTATTTTGTATTTGTTTGTGTTCATTCCATTATTATCATCGTCTGGTTTATTTCGTTTAACACCGGCGCATGCTTCTCCACCGATAGCGTTATCGAATATTCTTTACGTTTTAGTTGGCCTCGGTGTGAGCGAAAGAGGATGCCTTCTGGCCATACTGATGGGTCAAACAGAGCATTAAATTCATTAGCGTCTACTTGTACATGCAAAATATTGTAATATGCTTGGTTCATGCCAACAAGTTTGGCTACCTTCACTTCAGTTTCGGTTCTAATAATTCGAGAGACGTATTTTTTAGCACGTCTGCCGAATGTGACAACTGTAAGCGACTTACGAAGAGCGCTTTTGTTCGTGGACGTTCAGGCACGTTATGCGCCTCTACCGCTTTCAACTTTGTCATCTTGTTAGTACCCGTCGTCACCTGCACTACACGTCATTTCCCTTTCCCAGCTGTGTGCCATGGATGTTGGCGTCGCCTCTGTCCTTCGCTGGGTGTGTCCGTGATGTTGTGCTAAAGATCGCTGTTAGTGCTGAAATGAAGACGTCGCGGTGTGAATGCTCCTCGGTCTAATGACGTTGGCATATTTTGCTGTTGTCGATGCTGTGGCTTAGTGGCTGCCTGTTGGCGTGATCGAAGATCAGCTAATTTTGGTACAAGGCTGCTGCTATTTGAGATCTTCTTAGAGAGATCGCCAATTTGTTTCTTCAGTGCTTGTAGTTCTGCTGTGCAGCTGTAGAATGTCTTGCCGGGGGCGGTTGTGTTCTGAGAAACTGTTAGCGAAACTTCTCTCTAACTTGCAGTTGAATTTATGATTTTCTGGTATTTAAAATGAGCAGTGAGTGTGCACGGGCCTGCTGCATCCTTCGCACACAGTGCGATATTACTCTTGCAGGAACTGACCACCGCAAGTTCCGTACGGGGTTTGCTTCAACGTCGCCACTAAGTAGTAAAAGAACAGCCAATGCAGATTCTCTTAAAGAGTGTGACTTTGCAAGTCGTCGTCGAGGGGGCCACATGGATAGACTCACCATGCTAATCAGGGTTTCAGAAGAAGATCTAGTTGATAGTGGTGAGTCGATCAGTACGCGGGGCCTAGAACTCTCATTTGCACACACACGTTGCCGCTTAAGTGTCACATTTTGGCCCAACATTTTCTATACTAGAAGAGCGCACAAAAAGTACATTCGCACAGTCACCGCCATCTTGGAAACTGAGTTGACAATTATCCCTCAAATCAATGTATATTCGTAAAGTAGCCGGAGATAGGGCTGGAACCATGTGGGTATCGTGTTTAATACTGCCGCCATGTCCTGCCATTGAACATCAATGAATAGTCTAATCAAATAGAATGATCCTGCATTGTTTCCCTTGGTAGCGACTATATGTCTACAACACATTTTTGTTCTTCGAGTGTTTCGAAACTCAATCCATTATGGAGATTAGCTGCCTGCTCTGTTAGTATTGCGCATACATCTTTCTTCTCCATGTCCGAGGCAAGAAGAGCCATGACCGGTAATGCAATGTGTTTAGATGTCGATTCCGGTTCCATCCTGCAGCGATGGCTTTATGTATTATTTTTCTTTAATGCTCGTGACTACCAAATGAAGAACTTCGGAGAGCGTAAGTCCCGTAATAACGAATTGTGCCCCCCCCGAACGAATTGTTTCCGACTAGCTGTGTTTGCATACTCTAACAGACATGAGCTTTGAAAATCCGGGGTCCGATTCTTGAGAATCCAGTCTGATCTATGTGTCATGTTATGAACGTTCGCCTCGTCAAGAAGGGTATGCTTTCATTGTCGTAAAAGGCACAGCATGGATTTAGGTTATACCTTTCGAGCTAATACCGAACAGGCCCGACACGAGTTGCTGTTATCGAGACACCCAGCACCCTATTTGAGACTGGGGGGGACTTTCCGGTTGATCGTCAAGAATAGTTTCAGGTTTAAAATGCTGGTGAGGACGGGTTTGAATATTACATTTCTCCTGTGGCGTTAAATTGTACTTGAGATTGCATGTTCTAAGTATGCGAACAATACGCAACGCCCTTAAAAATGTGTCGAGCAAAAACCTTCTTGGTGGGATTTTTCTGTTAAATTCTTTATGACGAGAATCAGGCACACCAGTTGCGCCCTCAATTCTTCCATGTCTATTTGTGGAAAAATTCGCTTTTTTATTTGCCACTTGGTCGACCATCTCAGCATGGGCACGACTTTTGAGCGCAAAAACTAAGTGTATGCAGTTAAAACAAAAAGCAATTAGCACAACGTACCAATTGACCAATGAGAAAAATGCAGTTCATGAATATAAAAAAAAAAAAAATTAAACACAACGTGGGTATCTCAGCTTGTATACGTGTATCTACAAACTTATCCAATTAACTAAGCTCATATTACTGCTATTAAGTAATACTATTAGCCTACAAAACGATATGTGAACTTTTGTAATACACTACCAATTTATGGTGAATAAACTTGAAACATAAGTAATCTACTTATTAAGTAATACTTAGGCACTACTAAAACACACGGTACAAAATTATCTTTTGATTATTATGAGACGTTGCAACGAAATACATACATGGCTATAGTTGATGAGTAGCGAGATAGCAAGTTATAGCAATAAAAATAGTAACTAACTTATATATATATATATATATATATATATATATATATATATATATATATATATATATATATATATATAGTCAATTGTTTCAATGCGGTAGACACTAAAATGTCATTTAGTAGCGATTGTCGCGGTCATGCTCGTTATCATATTAATCACTGTTGGGCCTAAACATAACAACGTGGTGCGTAAATACATACGAACAGTGGTAGTCGTTCGAGTTTGCAGAAAGCTCGCTGCTATACGTCGCACTACTACTGTTATGATGATCAAGGTGATTGTAATTCTTATTTGTGCAAATCGCGGCAATCTTACTCAACACTACTGCAATTCGTCGTTTGTTGTAGCAGTAACAGTAGTAGTAGTAGTAGTAACAGCAGTTAGAACAATTGCAATAACAACGATAACAATAATCGCCAGCCTTACGATATAGGGGATTAGCGGGAGCTTGGCTAATGCGACGGCTGAAGCGGTGGTGGTGGTGGCGGTGGCGTCGGGAAACGGACAGATGGGTTAGTTCCGTTCATCTGTCCGCCGTGCACTAGCCTGCCTGTCTGCCTGCGATATGCCAAAATATGTCCGCATCCGCGCATCCCCATCCATTACGCTTAGCATCAATAATTACTTATTGATTCAAGAAAAGACACGCGCGAGTCCACGTCCCACATCCTGTTATCCTGCCTAAGGGCGTCGTCATTAGCGTTATTGGCGGCGTGTAGTTGCCGCTGCCGCCGCCGCCGGTGGTTCTTTCTACGTTTGCTCCTTCTCCTCCGCCTCTTCCATTCGTACCTCATCCTCGTTCTCCTGCTCCTCTCGGCAGCCGCCCCCCGCTAGACCTTCCTCTATCCTCGGCGGAACAAGAGGAAGAACAGTCGCTGCTGCCGCGCAACGCGTTGTGCGGGCCACTGCGGGCCAGCAGTAGTCGGAGTTGGCGCGTCTGCGTCAACAGACGCAGACGCAGCGACGTCCCCGACGGCAAGAAGGCCACCACTTCTGGCCGAGTCGTCGGGGCAGTGCTTATCGACGAAACGACTTCGAAAGATCGCTGCTATCTCTCAGTGGCCTTTCCTCTCTTCTCAATCATCAATTCTCTTTTCTTCTTCTTCTGCTGCTGCTGCTTCTTCCTTTACCGCCTCGTCATCCTCAATGGTTATCTATTTCACACGCAAACAGTGACTCTGGCCACTGGCTCGGCTCGATTCTCCATGCTAGCTAAACTGCTCAGTGTTCCTCCTCTGCGATCCATGTTCGAGGCATGGCCGGGAGAGAGCAGAAAGGGAGGCGCGTCTTAGGAGGCGCGAGGGCAGGCAAAGGACTGGAGGCGGGATGGAGACCTCGGGCGGAGGGGATACGGTGGGGTCTGTCTGGGCAAGGGCCGGTTTCTCTCGACGCACTCCGCCATCGCGACAGCAGCAGCAGCAGTGGATTTCTGTGCGCGTTTCCGCAGAGACCTGGATAAATAGAGATAGAGTACACGCGTGCGCGCCCGAGGGAGAGGGAGAGAGAAAGGGGGGAGAAACAGGAAAGAGAGAGAGATAGAGATTGAAGAACGGAACCCCGCGGATGAGTGAGGCAACGCAATTTCGCTGATTGGCAGAAAATGCGATTGCTGCGCCGCCTGGCGCCTTCCAGTCGACGCACGCCGCACGCTGCCTCGCGTGGCCGGGAAAGGCACACGGACGTCCGAACGAGCAAGTCTGCGAGCCTCGCTACGACGGCGCCATTTCAATCATCTCGGCACGTCGTCGTTGTAATGTTTTCATCATACGTCGCTGCCGCTGCCGCCGCGGCCACCGACTCAATGTCCAGCTAGCTATCTGCGTTTTAGATTTAATGTCATTATTGCCACCACTCTAATTATCAGCTACTACGATATCAGACGAGAATATGTGTACGTAGCGCAGTTCGCATGCCCCCCTCTAGAGGTACAAGGAAACGTTTATATGCTTTTAAGTATATATATATATATATATATATATATATACTGTAAGTTTCCCCCTGTATCAGCCATTGAGAGAACATAGAACAGCACTGTTCTCAGAAGACAAAGTGCATAATTGTTGCGAATAATGAACACCGTAAGAATGTAATGTTTTTGGCAACTACGGCTATCATCCTAATTACATGGTAGTGGTGCAAAGCTGTCTAGGTTTAGACACGCCCTCATTATATTGTAATTCCATTAGTATAACCGTTCTATACTGATTAAAATACCTCTATGTACGCTTGGTGACGACCTCTTCTTATTTACGAAGTCACGCTGTCGTCGTAAGCCAAGGGTACTGCCATTAGCTAAGATTGCCTCACCGAGAATAGCACGTTTTGCGAAAACCAATCAAATTATTCTCAAACTTCTACGTGGACAGGCGTATACGTTTATGAATGATTATATAGTGGAACAGGGCATATATCCATGAAAGACCAGATTAATATTTGTTTCCATCTTACACTGAGATGGTATATAATTTTTGGATTGTCTCAAATTACTTAATTTTTTTAAAACAAACTAAATCTAAAAATTCTTCGTGGACGTGAATAAGTGAATTAATGCATTATTTAAATTCCATTGCAGTTTAAACTACCCATTTGACAATCCCATTTGAAGAAACGAATCCTCTTTTTTTAAATATCTCTTAAAATGTTTCGAACGTGCCACCCTCGGCGAGCGGTAAGAGTGTGCATCCTATCGTGTAATTAAAAATGCACCGATAGCCTCTAATGTGAAGCATCTTCGAGTAAGTCTAGGTTTTTAATCTATTTTCTTATGCATGCCGCTCTGCTGATCCCACTGAACCTCTGCGGCGGTTGTCATACATTTATAGAAGCGTCGTCTGTACGATATGTAACGCGCTAGATCCGGGCAACCGCTGTAATAGCTAGTTTTTTACTTCATCGTTTAGGCCATTGTGACACTGACATGTGATTGATTACAGCGTGGGCTCAAACGTAGGCCAGTGTCTATTGAACCGGCAGATTTCACGAGCGCAACCTTTCGTGTGCCCCTAACGCCGCTTAGCAGGAGCGCTCCGCTGAGAAGGAAACAGCATAGGCCTGACACTGTTTAGACGTCTTGTATATAACTTGCTCGATGCACTAAGTGTCTACGAACTTGCCATATACTGCTGATTATAGGCCAGGTGCTGGCAGTAGCATTCACGACATGTTACCGCAGTTTTCGTTGCCAGACGCCTTCTCTGTTTACGGTCAGAAGAAACACTCGTTGATAGTCACTATCCAACTCTCATGAGATGATTAACACAAAATAAGAGTTCGAGTGACATTTGTACTGAAACGACACAAGACGCAAAATTGTGGGCTTTGTTGCGGCAGCAAAAAAGAAACCGGAAGAACAAACCCTGAAGAGATTTCGAAACTATATATGTATAGCGTGCCAGATTTTTGAGATTTCTCCAGAATGTTTGCTTGTGACAAGGAAAACTCTTTGTTTGTGGCGAGGAAGACTTTTTTATGACGAGGAAAATTTTTCGTTTTAGCAAGCAAGTTGTTATGTCTAAATAGCATAAATTTGGCTCACTTGCGATCCTTGCCAGAATGTCGTTCGTGCTCAACATCGCTTAGGACAGCGACTCTTGTGGCGCTCAACAAATTGGAACAGGTGGAATAAAACGATGAACAGTTGTGGCATGCGTAATCACTTTGGCAAGGCAACGCATCTTAAATCGACATCAATAACGTCTATGAAGTTACCAGGGACATTTTGCTAAAATAGTTATTACTTTCAACGCTAGGCTGTCTAAAAATACAGATAAACCAGATTTTTAAAAAGCTTTTTTCGATTGGTGTGTTTAAACTGCGTTTTTTGCATTGTTATATACAAAAGCTTTGTATTTAATCGTGGCTTTATGTGGGTCGCAGAAAGATATTTCTTTGAAAACCCTGAATTGGAAGCATTGAATATGATACTGAAGCATCGTGCCAACTCGTGAAACGCTCTCAGAACTTAATTGCGGTCGAGGTGGCTTACATTTAGATATTTTCCGATTCAAATGTTAACCGCTAACGAAAACTAGGAGGACCAAAAGGCGCATAGTTGGAAGACAACAGAAAAATAGAGAATTACGCCAATCAGCGGTAAAGTTCTGAATGGAAAGCCCCTAAACCTCGCCACTGGGGAAGGTATATAAGACAAAGAAGTATAGCAAATCAATTAAGCGTTGAAACTAATGGCAGTCTGCAAAGTAATTTTATTAACATAAGGGGCTATTCTGGGTTAATTGCAGTCATTAATTAACGCTTCTATTGGTGCTTCTCAAAACCTCTATGAAGCAAAGTCGATATAATGAATGCGCTGCGCAATACGCGTCCAAATTTGCGTAGATAAGCAAAACGCGCTATCAATGCTTTCAATTCGCAGTAGTCTGCTCTGCACGTTTTGACGACTTTAGGCCAGCTTGCATAGAGACCCGATTGTCAGATAGACAAAAATCATTTAAATAAGTGCGTTTTTCAAAGTGGCCTTTATAGTCCAATACTTTATCACAGCCATAGTGGAACCAATGTACGTAGAAAAATGGTAGTGCTTAAGGACCTTCCAGTGACGACTCTATAGCTTTAACTGGAGCTTCTAAGGCATCTGAACTGCTGAACAAGCAAGGATAAATAGCGAGCGAGTGCTCCTGCAATCTCATTTGCATCTACAAGCTCTCTCTAAATTGTTCTTTCCAGTAGACGTCTCTTCGTAGAAAATCATACCGCAAGTATTTCGTACAAACTTCACTAGATCTCCAACGTGTTGCATCCATTCAACTTGTAGGGTGTAATATCGGTTTTGGTTGCCTTCAGTTTGACCTGAATATGTAAAATCTGTTTTTATCACAAGCATGTTTGGTAGCGAAATACTTGCTGGAAAGAGCATCACACTTTTACGTTTTCCTCATGCGTTCTAACCCAGGATTTCACACGATATTGCAGACATGCGTACTGACGGAGATTTGCTTTTAACAGGGAAATTGTGGGCACAATGTGCAAATAGAGTTTGCTAAAAATATTCGAGACCCTTATCGAGATGGGTCTTTCAGACTAGTTGTACACATACAATAGTTTGCAGTGCAATCAAACCTGGAGAAGATCTAGAAACGACCGAAACATGTAGGCCGAACGAATGGCACAGTTAGCAAGGGGTTCTGACGTCCTGACGAACACATAGGGCACTGAGCTTGACGAAAACCGCTAGTTAGATTTTAAAAAAATCCTCTGATAGCAGCCGGACAGTAATTTGTGCTTGCGATAGGCAAACAGCAATAAGGTGGATAAACGGAAACGCACCATTTGTACTTCTCGGCTATCAGTTGAAAATGTCTGATTCTATAGATTTTAGCTATAGTGCACGTGTATCGAAACACCTCCGTCATTCCTATAGTTCGACAGGCGCACCTAGACAGGTTAAATAAACTCACGTTGTCTCTAGTAATCAGGTTTGGTTTTATCTCTTTTTGCTTTGGTTCTAGCCTGCGTTTTTATTTATTTTTCCGTTTTTGTTCTTTCTCAGCATTACCAACAGCATACCTAGAAGGTTTAGGAGTTCCATGCTATCTGTCTTCCGCCGTCGACGACATCATTTACGCCATTATTTTGATCAATATCCACACGGCTGCCTCTACTCTTGATGCTGCGGTTAAAGCACGCCAGAAACTGTTTTTTGCTAATTTTTTTTTTAATATTTATATTTATTTATTTTATCCCTCTTTTATTAATTCAATTTATTTATTTTATTTATTTATTTACTTCGGCGATGTTATGTTCGCCCCCAAAGGACCATGATAAGCCCGGGCGCGTGGCCCCCCAAACTATCGCCGAAGAGGAGGATGGCGGGCCCTCAACGGCACTCCCTGGTGGCCATTCCGACGTCGTGGAACTGACAAGAGAGCTCTGCGCCTATGTCAGCGGACAAAAAACTCTAGATACGGCCGTGAAGATTCTGGCGGAGCAACTCCGGGCGGCTGTAAAGAGGGCTCAAGTGGCACTTAACAGGCCAGAAGGAACGGACGCAGGCACACAAACGGAAAACAATACAACGGACTCAGGATGCCAATGCACCCCAGAAGGCTTTGCCCTGGAAAGGCAGGCCGAAAAGATCAATAAAATGATCGAGGACTGCGACACCGAAGAGGATCTCAAAAGCCTCCTCTCAGAAGACTGGCCTTCAGCTGTCTACACGAGGGTGACAACCCTCGGAGCCAGCATAACAAGGGATAGTTCCCTCCGGGTGCTTGTGGCCAGAGAGGGGGACGCATCCGATAGTGCCACTTGGAGGAACATGGCCTGCCAGTTCCAGGGCATTGCCGGGGAAGCCGGAAGCAAGGCAGGCGTGGTACTGTCCCGCCGAATAACGGAGTCGGAAGACGACGGGGAGCCGACTACCAGGGCGCTGGTGGCACTTCGGCTCCGCAAAGACGCGACGCTGCTCCAGCCCAAGATTCTCCTGGAGCAAGTACTAATAAAGGCGAAGGCCCTCATGGGACCAGAAGACCTACCGGCGATCCCTTGCTACATGACCAGCGAGGGAGAGCGGACTGGAGTCGACAAGCTTCTCGAGTGCCTAGCCCGCACCCACGAGCTAGCAGTTACCCCCGTAGCGGAAAAACGGGTTGCCGAGGCTTCAAAAAGTCCCACGTCTACGCCAACGACTACCGTTCTACTTAAAAAGAAGGAAGGGAAGACCTACGCAGAGACCATTAGGGATCTTAGGGCCAAGGTGGACCCCGGCTCCTGCAAGGTCTCGGTCAAACGGGCACAACACCTTCCCAGCGGGGACTTGAGACTTGTAGTGACGGAGGCGGCGCCAGGAGGGCCAGCGCCTTCCTCGGTGCCCTTCAGGCGGCCGAGGAGGGCGAGGCGAGCCTCGATCGGTCCTCCCTTAAGCGTCTGATTGTCAGAGACATCATGGAGGGGACAACGGCAAACGAAGTCGATGAGGCGCTCCGCAGAGGAACTCGACTTGACGGGCCACTAATGGTGGACCCCCCTCGAAAGGGGGCTACCGGAAGATGGTCGGCGCTCGTCCGTGTGGCGCCGCCCGATGCCCGTCGAGCGCTGGACCTGAAGCGGGTCCAACTGGGATGGCTATCCTGCCCCATTGTGGAATGGATCACCGTTCCCACGTGCCAGAAGTGCCAGCGAGTAGGGCACACAACCACTTCGTGCACATTTGAAGCGGCGACCTCCAGGCGCTGCCACAAATGCGGGGTACTGGGGCACCTGTCGAGGGAATGCACTCAAAACGCCAAATGCTACAACTGCGGCGTGGTGGGGCACGCGGCCAACGTCGCTGCTTGCCCTACGTACAGAGCCCAACTTACAGAGCCCAACTTACAGAGCTTCGCCGCGGCGGCAACCAGTCTGGCAACCGAGGCAGGCTGCCGCCCCCCTCGACAGGGTCTGCGCCCGACCAAAGCACGGTGCTCCCTACAGCGGGAGACCACCCCAGAGGCGCTCAGGACCAGGACGGGTTCACCCTGGTAACGCAAAGGAGTCGAAAGGGGGGCAACCATCTTCTCCTATAGACTCTCGATCCACAAAGCAGTCAAACACGGGCGAATCTTAAACAACGTATATGACAACTACTCTTAAAGCGTTACAGCTGAACTGCAACCGGGGCATGGGTGCCCACAACATGCTCCAGGAAATTAGTAGCAGGTCTGGGGCAGATCTGCTACTTCTCAGTGAGCCCAACGTCCGGTGGACGAAAAACGGCACCCCGGACCTTTTTACAGAAGCAAACAATTTGACAAACATTTTACTAGACAACCGCTGTCGCCTCCGGGTTTCCGGACACGGCAGCGGGTACGGTTTTACTTGGGTGGATCTAACGGGCGTTGGGCGGTTTTATTCCTGCTACTGCAGTCCCAACGCCCCTCTCGAAGACTTTCATAGGTTTTTAGACAACTTGACAGAGTCTTTTAACCGAAACGACGTGCCACTTCTAGTCTCAACCGGAGATTTTAACGCAGCTTCCACTACATGGGGCTCTACGGCCACCAACCGAAGAGGACACGCCGTCCTCGAGTGGCTGGCGGCGGAGGACCTAGTTGTTCTTAACACGGGTACGCCCACCTTCCACAGATGCACACCTCGTGCATCGATCTTACAATAACAAGAAGAACGGAAGCACATAGGATTTTAAACTGGAAGGTTTTACTAGACGAGGAATCTCTAAGTGACCATCATATACTTGAGTTTCACGTGACCATCTCCCGCGAGGGACCGCCCACAACGCTTCGTCCTACAACCAGGCGCCAGGGGGTCAACGAGATCCGGGAGTCCCTTAGGACCCTTAGGAACAACACCCGCGGGCCTCCAAAACCTCCTCAAAGCCGTTTGTAGAGTCGTCACGGGCCGCGGAGCACACCGGTTGCATCGAAGGACCCCGAAGAACTGGTGGACAAGCGAAATAGGTGGCCTCAGGAAAAGGTGCATCCGGGCACGGCGTCTCCTCACCCGCGCTCGGCGAGCCGCGCCTGAGGGGCAAGCTGCCCTGCAATACGGCGCGGAATATAAAAGGCTGCGAGCCTGCCTGCGTAGGAAAATCTCCAGGAGCCAGGAACGCGTTTCTAGAAGAGCTGGAGGACGACCCATGGGGACGCCCGTATAAGATGGTGCGGGGTTTTCCCCCCTTCAAACGAAGAGTGGAGCTTACGTCGGCCGCCCTTTGACCGAACCCCGTACTTAGAAGACACAGGGGGTCTGAGGACAGCATACCAGAGGTAACCCCGCACGAAGTTCTCGCAGTGGGGGAACGCCTCAAGCCAGGAAAGGCACCGGGCCCAAACGGGATCCCCGTCCTCGCGGTTAAGCTCCTGCTGAAGGAATATCCAGAGGCGGTGGCCGCCGCGGCGACGGAGATGCTTCGAACGGGCTTGTTCCCTACCGCATGGAAGGCCGCGGACCTCGTGCTAATACCTAAGGGCCCCGGCTCGTACCGGCCCATATGCCTTCTCGGCTCCCTGGCCAAGGTCTTCGAGTCCATCGTAGAGGAACGACTCCGAGAGTTCGCGGAGGAGAACGGCCTCCTTTCCGAGGCCCAATATGGGTTTTGTAAAGGTCGCTCCACCATGGCAGCGATAAAGAAAATCCAACTAAAGGCCGAAAGCATTCGCGACTCCCCGCCCGGACGCCGAGATCTATTTCTAGCAATACTACTGGACGTGAAGAACGCTTTTAATAGCCTCCCGTGGAGAGTCATCCTCGATACTCTCCACAGGAAAAGGGTGCCCTTTTACTTAAGACGGATTTTATCGAGCTACCTACACGACAGGATTATCCACTCACACGACCAAACTTTTAACATGACCGCAGGGGTGCCGCACGGCTCAATACTAGGCCCCCTGCTATGGAACATCACGTACGATGACGTGCTGCGGCTGGGGGATCTCCCACCCGGAGTCGAACTCCTCGCCTACGCTGACGACCTGGTCCTCACCGTCCAGGCCCGGACAATGGGCCAGCTTGAGGCGCGTGCGAATGAAGCCCTCTTCGACATAGCGCACTGGATGCAAATAACGGGGCTTACCCTGGCCCCCGCTAAAAGCGAAGCTATTCTCCTGGTGGGTCGGAGGGGCTTGCCCCCGCCGCGCCTTGTCCTGGAGGACCAGGAGATTGCTGTAGTCAATACTACAAAGTACCTCGGGGTTTTCCTGGACCGGGGCCTCCGGGGTACTGAACACCTACGGCGGGCGTCAGAAAGGGCATTGAAGATCGCCAATAGTTTCGCGCACCTCATGCCAAACATATACGGTCCTAAACAAACAAGAAGAAGGATTATTATGTCCGTGGCCGAGTCAGTCGCCTTATACGGGGCTCCGGCTTGGCCTACCAACGCTCTGAAGACTAAGGCAAATAGAACCCGCTTACGGCGGGCTCAACGGGTCGGAGCCCTTAGGGTCACCATGGCGTACCGCACGGTTAGCACAGCGGCGCCGCTCGTGCTCGCGGGCACTATCCCATGGGACCTAAAGGCAGAAGAGCGCCGCCGCCTGTAGGGCGACCAGAGCCTTAAGAAGGAAGAGGCACGGCAACACACACTGCAGCTATGGCAGGAGGAGTGGGATAGCCTGGCGGAGGGGGACCCAGGTGCCAGTCTCCGCAAGCTGGTCCCTAACATCAAGGACTGGCTGTACCGGCCCGGTGGGGAGCTCACCTTCCACACCACCCAGATGTTGACGGGGCACGGCGACTTTCAGTCGTACCTATTCAGGATCGGGAAGGCCCCCAGCCCTATGTACGTCCACTGCGGCAATGGACTCGAGGACACTCCAGAGCACACAGCTCTGGCGTGTCCCGCATGGGCGGAACAGCGTCACCCCCTAAGGACTTTAATGAATACGCACATTTTTAATCTACGCGACGTCGTTCTGAAGATGACAGAATCCCTGGAACACTGGAACTTGACAACAGCGGTTTTTAACAAGATTTTACAAGCTAAGACATCGGCCAACAAGCTGCGACTTTTGCGATTCCCTGCAGCTCCCAGGGACAACTTTCGCCAGGAGTAAGAAGACTCGCCTTCTCTGACTGTTTGATGCATGCGCAAGCAGTTCCCGGTCAGTTGGGGGACGGGGACATGACTGGTTTTTAGTGGGTTGGACCCCCACACTACCGGCCCACACTTGCAGAGACTCCCTGCAGTGGTGTCCGTGTGTGCAACCGCATTTTCAAGTTAGTCCTCTTAAAAAAAAAAACTGTTTTTTGCTAAGAGTCTCTATTTTGTGTTGCCACTGCTGTGTTTTCATTATTACCCAGCCGTTGCAGTCACTTCATGGATAGGGCTGCCCATCCTGGTGTGCTCGACAATGGCTACCGTCGCTGTGCTGCTGAACTAAACGAATAGTTCCAAACCAAGCAGTCCTTTCTGTAAAGACAAGAAGATTTGCATGTAAAGCATGGCGCCGTGCCAAATTCTTTGCTGTGAATGACTGCCCGAATGACTGCAGCAGGACCTGCAAGGCAACAGCACGGCCTTGTACAATCGCCTTCCATATGACACGCCTGTGAGCATCACCGACATTAATTCTTTACACTCCTGTACGCTACAGGTACAGAGAACCTGCACACTGAAATGATGTTTGAAATTGTGCACTTATCATTCAATTATTAGTCTTCTTGTGTTCCACAAAGCGAATTGCATGTATTGGCGTATAGCGTATTCGTCAGTGATGCGAGTAATACGTTTCGATTTGTTTGGAACCAATTGCCTAAAGTGATGTTCGCTGAAAAATTGAAGCTTCGATGCCAGGTTGAAACTGAAACGGCTGAGCGGAACATGTGGCGTCGAACGTATGTACCCACAAACTTCTTGCTGTTGATCTGTTGAATGAATTTGGTTGCTGAGGAGACGGACTTACAGCTGCACGTATAGTTATTTAGAATATCCACGTTTGGACGGGATCCTGACTAACACACTGTATTTCTGAAATGCACTTTCGTGCATCGGTCGTTAGAAGTTAAGGCGGAATTTTGATTGAGCGGGTGTTAACTTTTACAGTTTTTGCGGCATAGACTTATAGACATAGGAGGGGGTCTTTGAAATCATGCAAAGCACACAGAGAATTAAAATGATTGAGCTCTGACTTGACAAACTACAAGGACAATAAAAACGTAGATACATGAACAACGTAATGTATCGACTACACTATTCTTGCAAGGACTTTGCTCCTTAACGCTGGCTCACGGCGGCATACATTTTCAGTTAGTTAGGAACAGCGCAGGCAAATTAAAACTAAAATTGCCAGTACTCTCCGTGCTATCAAGAAAAAGCAATATGAACATACTCTGTTTATTATTTAATTTGTTTATTCAATTTTCTTTCTTGTAATAAAGTTAAACGTGCCCCTAGTACGTTGTAAATATATTTTTAACGAAGCGGTAATTTAAAACAAAACAAATATTGTACCTGTATTCTAGATCTGATTATACGTGCACATGTTTGTTTATGTTTGTTTATCTAATTTGTTGCGATTACGTAACATATAATATTTGTGAGTATCCCTTCTGAACAGCGTCAACGGTGCGCTAGGGCGGATCCCTGTTGACTTATGCGACTCACATTTGAATCGAGAGCAAAAGCAAAACGAAACCATATCAACAGTCAGGGTATGAAGATTCTAGTTTGCCTCGCGATTCCCGTCAATCTTACCGGGCGGGTAACCAAAGTGACACCTCGTTCGAAAGATTGCTCGGTGCCAATAGGGGAACGTGAATGTAGAGCCGCTAGAAGCTGAATGCTACTTGGGTCATGTTGCGGTCGCCAGTTTTAAGAAAGCAAAAAGGAATACCGTGCATGTGTCACATTCCGCTGCTAAGATTTCAATAGAGATTCTTAAGGAGCTAACAATCTACGTTGTTGGACGCTTCGGTCTTGACGGTCAAGAAGCAATTCACTCTGACCATCCAGAAGCAATAAATTGGCTATAAAAAGAAACTCAGACAACATCGCAATACGCTATGAGCGTATAGCGATGCCTGACCGCAGCTTTAACGGCAAACGTGAATATTTTGTGGGAGTTTTATGAAAACAAAAAGATATAATTATATTTATTTAATATAGTGAGATGTTTGTTGCATTACCAACTTCGACGTGATACTAGAAATACGGAGGCAAACTTCAAACTTCAGACAGAGGCATTATTTGTGTTTGCAACGTGAGTTAGGCAATAAACCTTACATACATTATGCACGATATTTATTTTAATACATACTCAAATCAACTTCGGTAAATCTCTGCCCTAGGACAGCGAGCCTAGTACCGCAGCCGCATTTCCACAATGCGCTTCAATTGATATTCTTTGCAGCATTGTCTCGTCCTCTTCTAATCAGTCTCACTTGACCGCGTTTTATCCCAATTCCTCTCAAACAATTTACTGTAGATTCACGTATGACCCCCAAGGTTACTATCGCAACTAGCTGTACTATAAAAAATGCCTTTAACTCGCGGTACTTCATACTTTTTCGTTGCTCTGCTAAATTGACAACAGCGCCTGCTGATATCAGAGCTTGACTCCTGTAAGACGGCGTCAGCGTGCCCCTTTCCGGAAGATCACGGCACCAAGGTCACCCCGTCTGGCCGTAGGGCTAAGTCCGCTGCCAGTCCGACTGGTTTCATTCTGCAAAACAAAATAGCGGGTTGCAATGCCTTTGAAATCATTTCATTGAGGGCGGCGTGGCTCGAATGTCTTCCGCAGCTCTTAGAACAGCTAAGCTGTGTCAGCGTGACCGGTGTATTGCAAAGGGAGCAAGTATGAGGCGCCCATACGGCCACCCTTAACCGCAGGCCACCAATGATGCGGAGCGCTGTATTGTCCAGCATCGTTCCCAGCTGCCGCAAGAGAATGGCTTAAAGCCATTTAGTGTTTGACTAGCTGCCAGTAGGCGTGCTTTCCGTCTAGCCCGGTGGCGTGGTGCAATCTTTGCGCCTCACAATCGGAGGAGACACATAGGTGCGCGGGTTCGAGCCCCACCGTTGCAAGTTTGTATTTATGGGGGCCCTCTATAAAGCAATGCGAAAAAGCAGTCCCGTGGACGTTAATCTTGGCTGAGGGTCAGCCCGAAAACTCCAGCATGCTCGACTCGAGCCAGTTCCAGTTGTACGCTTGAACCGTCCTTCTGAAACACTTCAGAGACGCCGCCAGGGGCCATAGTCGGCGTCGCTTGGTTGGACAAGCCAGAGAGCGCAGTCGAAAGTGCTCCTTGAATTGCTACTCCGATTTTCGTGACTATGACGTCTGTTAGAATTAATAGTATCTTCTCCGTGACACACTGCATCACCTTGTCAACGTCAGCGTTCTTTTGGGCGACGTCATTGGTGATCTGCTTTTGCAACAACAAGGTGCTGTCCAGGGGCAGTCCGGTTTGATGTGGACCAAGCTGTAGCACCTGTAGTACTGGTGTGGCCCTATAGAGCATCACGCCGTGTGTTTTTAGGTCCAAACGAACTTGCGTCGGAAAAGCAATCCCGGCAAAAGTTAAAATTTCTTATCGGTGACCATAAATAAGCTAGTTCGGACTCTTTTTGCTCTGACTTGATAGGCCTTAGTGACACCTAGTGACTTCAAGACGTTAACAATGGTTGTATCGCTGAGTGACGAATGCGCATCGCATATTTTTATCTTTGCTGCCGACCTTTGGCCACTCACTCTAAACTGAAACGGAATACCTCCGACTGAGGTTAAACTCAGCACAGTCGCCCTGTCTTCAGCTTCCTCGGCGACGATAACAAATTCACCGGCTCGTGTGTAACGAGGCTCCTCAACTTTTCCTTCAATATGCCAAGTGACGTCAACGCGAACCGCGTTAAAGAATTTGTCTCCAGCAAAGTATTATCTATATAAGTATCCGCACCAACTGCATTCCAGCCCTCGGTGGCTTCCTCTTCGCGGGTCTCACCAAAGTTACCAGTTGACCGCACTGTGGGTCCACTCGCAATTACTTGCTTCTCAGCGCTCTCGTTTACTTACTCGGTTACTGCTAGCACCAGAAGATTCCGCCAAAGTTGTCCGCTTTTCGCCGCCCTATTCCCTACAAAAAGTCGACAATTAGATTCTTTTAGTGGAACCGTGAAGGTATTAAATTGAGTTTACGATTATTTCCCTTAACGGATCAATTCGACGTGTTAGTTGTTACCGAGACCTGGGCCGCCAAGCCCACAGTCATCCCCCATTGGTGTGTAGCGGAATGGTTAGGTACCCGGTCAGAAGGACCAGGTGGAACGAGTGGAGGAGTTGCTGTCATATATAATAGTAAACTTCCTGAAATTCATCCCTGATACAGTGACAATTGCGTAATCCTTACGGGATACACAATAAACGTGATTGCAGCCTACTCTAGTCCATCGGAGGATACGGAAATTCTGCTGGAGAAACTAATAGCGTGTCAAGATTTGGTAGACTTGCAGAAAATAACTGTACTCTGCGGAGATCTCAACTGTCCACTTAATAAGGCAAAGCGCCTAAGAACAGCGTCACTGTTGAACGTACTGGCGTCTCGGAGCATATGGGTTGTATCTACAGCTGATGACTCGGCATTTATCGCGCCGCAAGGACAATCGACAATAGATATGTTTGCTACAAATGCTGATCCGCGTAACGTTGCATATAGGGGAAAACAACGGGATACCCTGGCGTTTGGAGTAAAGTGGCATTTACCAGCTTCAATGAATATCTCACTTGGCCGTCAAACTTTATACAGCAAGCGGCCTTCTCTGAGTCGTACCCTCGACATCACACGACTAAATACCGTTGCTCGAAGTGTTCTTCCTGTTCCAGTCCTGATCGACGTAGAGCCATATGCTTGCAGGCTCCGTACCGTCATTACCGGTAGCACCCGGCCAAAACGAGCTCGTAGTAAGTTTGTCACATGGTACAATCAGCAGTGCCGCTCCTTCAAGCACTACATGGTGCAAGCATACATTCTAGCTCGTACACGCCCTGAGATGATGCCCCTTTACACTCAACTAAGCCGCGCGTACAAGGAAGTGAAAGAGGAAGCTATAAAGGAGCATAAAGAGCAAAGTGAGTACAAGTTACTGGTCGAGGCACACCAAGCACCACACAAATGGTTGCGTGCCGATAGACGCGCCACTGCATGTCCAATCCAGCCTGAGAAGTTAAACGAGCACTTCCGTAAAATGTTTGCCGGTGCGGTAACCATTCCGAGCGATGCTCCTGTAGTATTTTCTGCATGGAGCGAGCGAATCCAGGAAGTTCGCCAGGCCCTGTCTCGCCCTTTTATCGACTCGGAGGTAACTGAAGCAATGGTAAGGGCGCCGCTGGGTAAGGCCCCCGGACCTGACCTAGTGGTAAACGAACATCTTCGACAGGCCACGTTGTTAGTGCCGTGTTTCACTGCTCTTTTCAATGAAGTGCTTAAAACATCTTATTACCCGTAGAATGGAGGACCAGTCCTCTTAGTATCATTGCTAAGGGAAAGGGAGGCCCGCTGGCTCCATCATTTTACCGAGGAATAACGAAAAAGTGCGTAATATATAAGCTTCTCTCGGCCATCTTAACCCGTCGCCTGGAAGTATTTTTAGAAACTACCGGGGCACTTTTTGAGCAGCAACACGGATTCAGAAAAGGCAGATCAACAATGACTGCGTGCGCCGTGCTTCTAAACTCGGTGAATCGTACACTTCGTGTCAGAGGAAATTATCTATTCGCCGTGTTCGTGGACTTCAAGGCGGCTTTTGATACGGCCTCGCAAACGATCATCCTTGACAAGCTGGCACATAGCGGAGTCCCACTGAACATGCTAGGGCTTCTGAGAAGCATCTTGCAAGAGGGACTGGTAATAATAGACGATGGGGTTGCTGAGCACGCGCCGATCACTCAGATTACCGGTGTTGCTCAGGGTGATAACCTGAGTCCTCTGTTGTTCTCAATGTTGGTAAGCGATCTCCCGGCGGAAATACATAGTCGGCATTCACAAGTGGAAACGCTTATGTATGCCAATGATTTAGTATTGTTCTCCCGAAGTCGCTTTCACTTGCAGCAGTCGCTTGCAACTCTACAGGGCTATGTAAACCGGAACAAATTGGAGATCAATGCGAGCAAGACAAAAGCGAAAATGAAATTCCGACGAGGAAGAAGACTGGCCAAAAGCGATGAGCTCCGACTGAATTCAGAAATAGTCGAAATCTTTCCATACTTTCCCTACCTGGGAATCGTGTTTTCTTCATGCGACACAAGCTTCTCCAGGCATGTTTAAGAAAGAGTCCGAAAAGGCCTACAATCAGTGCCAGACATTTTACAGTGTCAAGGACCTATGTAGACTGTCGATGGAGGTTGCTGTTAACCTGTTTAACCTGAAGATTGCACCCACAGCATTTTACGGTGTTCAGGTGATCTGGCCGCATCTCACGAGGTCGAACCTAAGGGCGTTTGATCAACTCAAAACCAGTTTTCTAAAGAAAGAATTGAACGTCCACCGCACTAGCCTGAATAGGTTAGTGTACTTACTGGCATCGTCGCCGTTATTGGTTGAGGACTTACAGGGGATGTACACCCTGCCGAAGACGACGGTTTTTAGAGAACACATCTTAGACTGGGAAAATAGAATGGCCGACATCGACCCGCTGTTTTATGAAACGAGAACAATGACGTCGGATTTGTGGAGAGCTTGCAGTTATGAGAACCGGCATCTAATCTCCAGATTTGCCGTCCACGGCTTCCATCTGAAGATCTGTGCGCGCGAGAAGTTTCATGAAATTTTGGCGGAGTGTATGTGTAAACTTTGTGGCTGCCCGTGTGATTTATATCACCTTCAGCGTTGTGAAAAAGCGATTCCGCTGTCTCAACTCTTTAAATGCGATGTCTCTGATGTATATTCGTAAACCAATCATTGATTAATAAAACTACTACTACTACTACTACTCCGAAGAAACAGATTTAGCGTTGAGATTGTTTGATGAAGTAAAGGTAATATCCAAAGGCCTTCCCGCCGAGAAGCTGGGCCGACGAAGAAAGTTATTATAACATTCAAAGAGCTGACTCTCGCAGGACTGAAGTAATCATACTAAAGGTCCAGGCAGTTATTGTTTACAGGGCGCCGCTGCATTGCTATAAACGCTACGACTATCTGGGCAAATTTTGGTTGGGACGATGTGGGTTCGCACATTGCATTGGGTTGTTTAATTGCTGTTGACTTTATAAAGCCATCCGATGCAAATATATCAAATACTTTAAGTTTACTCAGCTTTTGAAAAAGTCATCCCTAAATTATTGTTTAGAGCCAGGAAAGCTATCTTCATAGTGAATTTCTTCGTCGCGTTTGTTCAAAACGGCGTAAAGTTCACAACGCCAGTCTAATAGATTTCTAGTGACTTGCCATCATTCGCGATCGCACATAGACGCCCCTCCACACGTTTTCAGAAAGAGCGACTGGAACACGTGGTACGCAAATACAGACACCACTGCAGGAAACTCGTCTTCAAGCCCAGGCCGATAGTGTGGGGCTTACACCCACTAAAAACGTTGTTAATACTATTTTTCTTTGCTTCATTCTAACAACCCCCTGATGTGTATAATAACCTTCATAACTATCTTATTCTTTCCAAATTCACAGACTAATCTCGTGTCTTGGATCCCCATCTGATAAAATATAGAAAATTAGTGGAAGAAGTTAAGACACGTTCCTGAGGCGCCTGTAGTTTAGGTGCCGTCAAAGCGTGATGATGGACGTTGTCCCTAGTACGTAGCATACCCGTTACGTTACAAAATGTAACAAACCCGTTGCATTACAACATGTAGCATAGTCGTTATTTTACAAAATGTAACATACCCGTTACTTTACAAAATAGAACATATTCGTATATATATATATATATATATATTTTCACAGGGCATTTCAGGAATATTTTTGAAGCGATACATGAATTGTAAAGCTCGTTAAAACAAATGTTTTTTTCCAATGAAACATGGTCTCTAAGAAGTCTTGTTTCGGAATGAAATTACTACAATTTGTGGCACTGGTATTTTTGCCCGACATAGAGGCATAAAATGTGCTGTTGCGAGACAACCAGTACTGTTAGACAGAAAATAGGAACACTGTTGTGTTTGTGAGAAAATCGTTTTTCTGCTTCTTCTAAAGAAAACACATGAGACCGGTAAGAAGATGCTTAAATAAGAACTCGGAAAAAATGAGGTTATTTATTAGCTCTATCGCCAAATACCTCAAAGTCATTACCCAACGACCACTCACAGCGCTCAGAACGAACACATTCAGGCAAACGCACATTTCATGTGACATGGGAGACATAGGAGCCAAAAATGTGCTGTTGCGAGACAACCTGACCTTCTAGGCTTCTTCCGAAGAACATATAAGGCCGGTTAGAAGATGCGAAATGGTCGATTAGAAGAGAATTCGCAAAAAAAATACGTTATATATTAGCTTGCACACCAAATACCTACATTTCAACTGTTTCAACTGTTTGTTTATTGACATTTCTTGTAGATAATTGCACACATTAATTTCAAGCTCCATTAAGCACATAGCTTGTTCGGAGCCCCTTTTATGAATAACAATGTATAATTTATATATGCCATTTTCACCTATTTACAATATATTGCCCCATGATTGTATTTTTATATTACTTTTAACCAGATACCAAAGTTTCAAGATAATGCTCTTTGAGATCGCATTTGAATTTGAGCAGAGACTTCGTCTGCCTAACGGAGGCCGGTATTTTGTTCCAGAAGGAGGCCCCAATGTTTCTGATTGATAGCCTTGACTGGTTGGAGTTGGCGTGTGACAGAGTAAGCAGGTTTGATGCGTCACCCCTTGTAGATATAGGTGTTGCTGATGTTGCCAGACCATATACGTTTGGATGCACTCCAAGGAGTATACGCTTAATTTCAACTACGAGACAGTATTCTATAAGTTTTGGAAACGGCAAAATGTTCATATTTTTGTAGTGCGGTTGCACTGAATCTCGCATCCAGAGGTCCAGAGTTGTTCTCAGTACTCGTTTTTGGAGTCGGTAAAGCGACCTGATAAGACGCATCTGTGTTAAGCCATAAACTTCTACAGCGTAGGTCAGGTGACTATGGACGTAGGCAAAATACATCGCCATCAAGCAGTTTTGGGGAAGAATTCGTCGAGCTCTGTATAGAGCTGCCTTGCTGCCACATATTTTCTTACGTATATGTGTGACATGCGCTTCAAAGGTCAGCTTTTCGTCCAACGTAACGTCTAGGAACTTCGTTTCCTTTAGAAGCGAAAGGGCTACGCCGTCGCATTGGAAACGGAGGGAATTAATCGTAACGGAACCCCGCGGGGAAAGGAATTGCATTACACCTGTTTTCCTCCAATTCATATAGAGACCGTTACTCCTGAACCATGATGATAACCTCTGAAGGTCCTCGCGGACCATAGCCTCTACCTCAGTTGGGGAGTTCCCGACGAATAGGGCGGTGGTATCGTCCGCAAACAAGGTCAACTTTGCATGTTTTGTTACGCTAAATATGTCGTTAATAAAGATGTTGAAGAGAAGTGGACCACCTATACTGCCCTGAGCCACTCCAACAGATATATTTCTTACATCCGAGATTGCATTGCCCACTTGAACAACTTGCCTCCTATTCGACATAAACGACCGCAGCCAAGACAAAAAAATATCATATATCAGCTCCATATCGAGTTAACTTTTTAATCAGAATATTTACATCAACTGTATCAAATGCTTTTCTAAGATCTATAAATACGCCGGCGACTGTCTTTTTTAACATTAGGTTTCCGCGAACCTCTTCAACAAAATCCATGATGGGTACAGTCGTCGACATTTTGGATCGAAAACCGAACTGACGCTGACTTAGGCCATTAAACATCTCAAAGTGTTCGTTCTACTGTTCATATATAGCTTTTTCGAAAATCTTGGACATTGGAGGGGGGATACTGACCGGCCTGTAATTTTCCTTGCTTAGTCTGTCACCGCCTTTAAACAGTGGTACAACGCGATACAATTTGAGGGCCGTAGGGTAGATCCCCTGGCGTGTCGACAGATGACTATGAATGCCACTGCGTCAGCAATAACGTCAGCGCAGTGTCTCAAGACTTGAGAGGGTATGTGACCTTCTCCCACCGAGCAAATTGTGACCCTTTTCAGCAGGTAATGCGCTCGATCCACAGGGACTGGCCTAGGCGAAAATGGCTCGTGCAGTTCAGGTATCGACATCGGTACCTCGTAAGCGGCCGAGCATTCGGTGTCAGCCGTTACGCAAGTTGCATAATAGTCATTAAGGATGTTAGAAAGTCGTACACAGTCTGTGACTATCTCATCATCAATCTTTAGTTTGACACACTTTTTTTCCTGGGCACCTGCCATGACTGGCTGGATGGCTTCCCATGGGCTCCGCCTCTCCTGTATTCTATCGCAAACAATCTTCCCATTCGCCTCCAGCCTGCACTTTCTTGAAAACGAGACAACTTTATTTCTCAGTCTAACATACGCTTGACGCCTGCGGGCGTTGGGGTCACTGCGATACGCCGTATAGGCTGCCTCCTTCTCCTTTATCATTTCAAGCAGCTCGGCAGTGACCCATGGCTTACGTGGCTGACCTTTGTTTAACTTTTGCCTAATTTCTCTTTTGCCTCTAGTCACTGCCGCTATCACTCTCTCGTTAAAGCATGCAAACGCCTCGTCTACATCCGAGATATCGTATAAGTCGTTCCAGTTAGTTATTGCAAGTTCTGCCAATATTTGGTCGTAATTGTATTTATAGGTCATAGAGGCAGGTCGGCCTATTCTCTTAGAGACTACAGAAATAAATGTTGCGTGGTGGTCCGAGAAGGTAGTTGTGAGAGCTCCAGATGCGAGTAACGACAACGTCTGCACGTTGGTATAGATGTGATCGATGTAAGTGGAAGTCTTATATGCGATTCCTCTACGTATTGTGGTTGCCACCCTGGTTGGAACATTGACAACTTCTTTAGTTGTTCTAAAGTTTCAATTAGTTCCTGTGCCTCGACAGACTCCGCCATTGTATTGAGATTTGCGTCACCGAGTATTATGGATTTCTTATTACCGATTCTTGACAAGAGAGTCTCCAACGAGGTAACAAGGTGCGCTGGGTTTCCCTTCGGCTGCCTATAGAAGACACCTACAATAGTGGTGTCCCCATCAGCGCCACCCTCTATTTGCAGAAACAGACTCTCACAGAGCAGATCGTCTGAGATTCTAAATTTGAGATCATTACGTTCTCGCGCAACATAATCACTCCTCACATATAGTGCCATTCCTCCCCCCCGACCTTCTCTACAACTAAAGTAGGAGTTGTATTCAGTTAACTTAAGTGACGGACATTCTACCGACTGTAGCCTTGTTTCGGATATTGCTAGGACCGATGGCAACCGTGGTAGACAAGATAGCATGGTTTCTACATCATTAATATGCTTTTTCAAGCCATTAACGTTACAATGTATACAGAGTAGTGCATCCGAGATGCACTGGAACGTCGATATATCTACAGTCTGACTACACATGATACATTAGGGATATCTGTTTGCTGAACTGCCGAGCGCAGCGAGATCCATGTCTGCGGTGAATTCCTTCCACGGCGAGTTACTCGTTGTCTTGATCTGCAACCGACAGTCAGAAGTCCGAGCATCAAAGATTTTCCTCTGGCCCTTGAGCTTACGTAGCTGGTAATAGACGTTGGAATTTTCGGGCGTAAGATGGTCGTTAGCGTAGATAGAGTTGTTACTAGCAGAGAAAGCTGGGAGAAGGTTAGATCTTGGTTTTTTCTCCCGGCATCTCCGCTGCACCTCTACGTTTTTCCATTAAAATCAAATCATTAAATCATTACTTTACGACTACTTACAGCGCTCAAAACATTCAGACAAACGCACATTTCATGACGATCACTTTGGTACCAAATCTATGCCAATGCAAGCTGTGGTTACGGAGTAATTAAGATACCAAAGTGGTCGTCATGAAATGTGCGTTTGCCTGAATGTGTTCGTATGTTTTTACGAATTCTCTTTTAATGTCGCATCTTCTGACCGGCCTTATATATTCTTCGGAAGAAGCCTAGGAGGTCTGGTTGTCTTGCAACAGCACATTTTATGCTCCTATGCCGGGCAAAAACACCATTGTCACAAATTGTAGTAATTTAACACTCATTCCGAAACAAGACTTCTTAGAGACCATTTTCCATTGGAAACAACATTTGCTTTAACAAGCTCTACAATTCATGCATCCCTTTAAAAATATTCCTATATATATATATATATATATTGCACGCCGATTTGAAAGTAACCCATGCTTGGGCCCTAGACAGAAACATCTTTCTACATGTTGTTTTTCCGACTTTACTGGTGCCTTTGTTCGTGCTATTCATGGAATGTTGATTACAAAAATTAAACATATTTGTATTGGTCTACGCGTTTTCAACTGGTGCCACTCCCACCTAACAAATCGTAAATTTGTCGTAAAACTAAAACATTGTTTGTCGCAACAAACTTAGCGTACTCCTGGAGTACTGCATGGCTTCTGCCTAGATGTCCAGTTTACACACACTTTTGTACGCGATCTCGGCGAACAATTTCGTTGTCTTTGTTCCACTTACGCTGACGACCTTAAGTTGTTCGTAGAGGTTCACAACGAAGGTGGCAGGCTAGGGCTCCAGATAGCTATCTATCAGCTGCGCTTCAGAGTAATACGCAATCAACAAAATGGCCATTTCTATTCCGAATTCTTAAGTGGACGACACGCGGTACTATCTGGATAATCAAACAATATCTCTGGTCTCTCATTTTAAGGACCAAGGCGTAATTTTAAACGCAATTTGGAGTTCCGGCAAGACACGTAGATTTTACACTATTAAAGCTACTTGTACGGCAAAACAGAATGACTACCGATTTAGCTGTGAAACCCAATATTCTACGGAGCGGCGAGCCTATTAGCCAGCTCGAACTGCAAAACAAGATGGTATGAACCATTGCATGGTGAACTGCCCGCCAAATTCGACAATGTGATGAATTTCGCCAGCTTGTACAACTCTTTTTTTTCAATAAAGGTGTTTTGTATTACATTGTATTTTTGCTGCTTTCATACGGTACTTACCTAAGCGAAAAAGAACTTGCGTCGGTCACTTATTACGTCACTAAACATAACCTCCTTACCAGTAGTGACACGTGCCAGAAAATCACTTCCAGTGTCTACTAGCCTTACTGAATGTTGTTTGCGGTCTCATCTGATATTTCGTTTTCCATTCTATTCGTCGTGTTGGTTTGTATTTCCCTGTGCCTTTTCCAGGCGTTGCCGATTCATGAGTTCGGTTGTTTAGTGGCAATGTCATATGACGAACTGCGTTTCAGGTCATTCATTTTGCTTTGCAGTTCTATATTGCCCCTCTCATAATCGCTCCTAGCACCGTTTGTGATACCTACTGGCTCCCATTCTACCAGCCATCTCGCCAACGTAAACTGCCTCTGGCCATTGTTTTTCGGCACAAGCTTTGATCTACATAAATCGCGCGAGTTGATGCTGATCCTGGAGTATCGTAACCTGCCAGTGCACGTGCATTTTGCACGCTGGTGGTGATCCTTGACTACTGTAACGTTGCTCCCGTGGACGTGCATTTCGTGCCCTTTCTGGACCGCCTGTCGTCGGCGATAGTTAAGAGAGGATCGATTGCCATACTGAGACACCTTATCGTCTCCTAAACTCGGTGGGAGCTGGTGCTTTTCGACTCCCTCGATCTTGCCGATGACCGAGACGCCTGACAGCGCGCCGGACGTGCGATGTACGGCGGGAAGTGACGGAGCTACTCGAGGGTGGTGAGTGGACAAGCGCCTGGTAGTGTAGATGCTTTAGAAAAGTAACTATGATCTTCGTATCATATATATATATATATATATATAGGCACGGGGGGGAGAGGTGCGAAACAGCAGTAAGCCGACCATCGATGCGTCGTCTTTGTTCGTGTCAAGGAATTACTGGTACAGGGAGGTGCCCGTAGTCTAGCCTGGTCTCGCGTGCAGACAACAGCAACTATTATGATAAATCCTAATAGTGTATGTTTGTATGAATTTGCGCAATTTAAATGGCCTTTATTTTTATACGGTCAGTGGCACAGTGCACACTACGTTTTACATCAGTATGACTAGGCAGAGTTCATATGAAAGTCCGAACGCTTTTAATTTGAAGTCTGCTCTTGAATCAGTAACTTGGTGTGAGCCAAATATGTAGATTCACTCAGGTTATCATTAAGGTACACACGGTCGATTCATCTGGAAAACGACGGGATTTTAAGGATGCAATTCATAATTTTACCGACTAGAATACATCCCTACAACGGACCTTATCGTCAGCACGTGTTTCCTTCTTTTTTTCTTTTATAAAGAGAGAGAGACACAAGAATTCACCATTGACGGATGCGCTGAAAACAGTTGAGTTGATCTACATTGGATGCGACTACTTCGATTACTCTAAAATATGCCGAACTTGTAAATGTTGTGCGTGTTTAAAGCAATTAGAAGTGCAAACTGGATTACACGTTGCTTTTGTGGTAGGTATAGCAATTAAATAAAACTTTGTGAAGTGCAGACTTAATTATGCATCGCCGGTGTGATATCCTTGTCTTACGAAGGACCTGAGGAAGTTGCCAAATGTTCTAAAGACGCATCTCTATTTGTAGCGTGCAAAAGAGTTGTGAATGGTTATGTTTCGGTTACAAGTTGCTGCAAGACACCTATACGCGAACCATTTATGAAACAAACACAATATTATTTGAAAAACAATTTGTGAATAATAATTAGTTGTCTCGAGTTCGCTAAACAATTTTACTTATCATATATTATTCTTCAACCTCTGTTTTAAAATGTAACTTGCTGAGGAATTCGGTTTTGATGCACATCAATTATTTTCGGCAAATGGCGCTACGCGGTATCTTTTAACTATTTATTGCATCATTATTATATATTATTATATAATATTATTATTATAGAAACGAGTAGAAGTATTGTCATTAAGTGTAATCTCAACAATAAAAGAGGTTTTCCGAGAAGTGACCGTAGTGTTAGACAACTGGATCGATAGTTAAGCGGGTAGAAATAACATTTGTACTAAGCCATGGTACTTTACACGGTCACCACAGAGTAAGATGTTTTTCACGATCCATATTGTCTGTCATTTCTATCTATTACAACATGTTTGCTATGGCGAATATTTTCCAAGGATGCAACATTATGGTTAGTAGAAATAGCAGTTTGGTTTGCAATATGCAGCTATAATATATATTTATATTTATATATATATATATATATATATATATATATATATATATATATATATATATATATATATATATATATATAGAAAATATTGTGATGTTTTATTATTCAATTACAATACGTTTGCACACTTGGCAGTGCTCGCCTTATATATATATATATATATATATATATATATATGTTCAGCTAGCTATAAAAAGAAAACACATCCGGTCCGATTGGCATTACGTTTAATTACCTCTCATTTTCAGCAATATAGTATTGTAAACATGACAGCATGTTCCTCATCTGCTCATATTCTTCGTACAGTTATTACATTTAACAATTTTCGCGTATTCGCCGTATACTGAATTGTCACGACGGTATAGTTTCACCGTCTACCGTAAACCAGATTCTATCGTCTTTTGTTTTGTCCATACTCATCCAGCACTATCGACATGTAGTTTCCAGTCCAAGCAATACGAAGCAGACGATTAACAATCCAACAGCATGATCAGCTTTTTCGTT
The DNA here is from genome assembly GCA_003439945.1 of Dermanyssus gallinae. Taxonomy (NCBI): domain Eukaryota; kingdom Metazoa; phylum Arthropoda; class Arachnida; order Mesostigmata; family Dermanyssidae; genus Dermanyssus; species Dermanyssus gallinae. The sequence goes on from QVRM01002848.1 coordinate 1,624,553, forward strand.
CATGCATATATCATTTACTTGTATGTACACACACGTGACGAGCCTCTAAGCTCGCCGTCCTTCCCGTCTCCCTGATCTACGTACACATTAATTCAGCGTCGCAATGTTTGAACGATGAAAATTATAGTCACAAATACGATAAAAAAACGGAACATGAATGAATAAAGAATGATCATTATGACAGTTAATACTAATAATAGCAATAACAATAATTATCACTACAATCAATATTAACTACCAGATTGCTCTGTATACAATGATGTCTGTTGATGGTCGCACGATGTTTCGTCCTTGTTTCATCTGCTCCTCCGAGCTCGCTAATTCCCTGCTGTAGGTAATCAATCGCCAGTCCAGTGCAATTCGGTCGTGTATTTACGTCGCTGCCACTGTTACCAACGCTGTCATTGCTGTTGTCCGTGTGCTGTCTCCTTTGTCATTCAGTGGGTTCAATCAATCAACTATTCGCTCCGTCCTACTCTTGTTCTTACGCTAACGACAAATGACGACTACCCAGAACGCCTCAAATACTTTTACATACACTCGCGCATACATACAGACACACGTACACAACATTCATACATACATACAGACATTCATACGTACAGACAGACATTCATACGTACAGACAGACATTCATGCGTACGTACATACATATATGCAACGGGACGCTCAGGGCCAACTACTAAAACTCAACAAGGTGTGGCGGCCGGCAGCCGGTATCTACGTCTTCAGGCAAACGCTGCTGCTATCTATCTATGTATGTATGCAAGCAAGCAGCGGAGCTCTTTAGAGATTCGACGACACAGCCGACGACGACAACATTTCAACAACTTGCCACTAAACAATGTATTGCCATCAACGCGCTTTGCGATGAACGGCATCTGACGCCGCCATGGCGCTTTCTATAACCACTCGACCACCGACCACTATAGCTGGTTCAGTCGCTGTCGCCCCGCACACCTCTCGACCACCACACCTGTCTACACAACGATACAACATCGTCATCATCATTCATAATGAAGCTGACAAACACTGACGGATGGCATTCGAGGTCGGCGCAATCTCGTCCCATCCAGGCGTTACACTCAGGCGTTCCATGTCAACGTGTCGCTACTGCTGCGAGCATTAGCTGCTTCTGCTGAAGAACTCTTGAACAATATAACCCCGTACCCAGGCACCCCTGGCTCACTCAACAACGTCACCGCTAGTTGTTCCAACAGCAACAACAGCAACGGCTATCGTCAAAGCGATAACGTCGTTTCGTAGAAATGGTTACCTCTTCACAAACAACACCATAACCCCTCTACAGTCCCAAAACTTCCCCCTTCATCGCCTCAAGTTTCTCGCCCGCATGCTTGCGATGCCTTGCCTTCTGTCCTACCGTCTACTCCACTTCAATCAGAGATCAGTGAGCACGTTGTGACAATAAGCTACCGTCACAATGACCATGACAATAAGGTCATCGATGACGACGCCTTACCGCCGATTGACATACTAGCTTCATTCACTTTATATATATATATATATATATATATATATATATATATATCCAACAATTCCAATCACAGGAGACGCGCCGACCCCATCAACCTCTGTACAACAAGCAGCACTGAGCAGGCTACAGAGACGTCTTTGACAATCTCTCTCTCTGCCTCTGTTTAACACGCGTCCATTTCTCTCAGCACCCATACCTTACATTTCGCTTAATTTAGTTCCAGCAGAGTTCATGAGATAATGGCAATAACCAAGATGAGGTAATGGTGATGATGACAATGATAACGCATAATGATGAAGATTGATGATGATAATGATGATTTTGACGATAAATGAGGCAATGGTGATATTCTTGAAGTAGGCTTGTATAAAGCAGATGTCGTTCAGGCTTTTCGTGCCCGATGTATCGTGTCATTTATGCTAGCTGTCATTCGAAACATTTGGAAGGGTCGCTAGTCAGTCGGCTGATCTAATGAATGGGCCACTTATACAGCCCGTCGATTGGCCCATCCGAGTCCCTTAGAGGAAACTGTTCACAAAGGGCCTAACACACCCTTGAATATGATCGCAGGGTTCTGGCAACTAGAAAACAATGTACTTCCTCGATCGATCAACCTCGGTTTCGTTAATTGCTGTAATTGTTAACTCTTGTCATTTCAATCGTTAGTCCATGATAATGCGATACCGCCAGCTACCGTTGCGGGTCATTTGATTGTGTTGCTATATTCGTATGCGTCCAGTTGTTTTTAGTGTTGCTGTTTGTTGCGAACTCGTTTTGCCTGGTTACTTGTTGTCTTTTTTCTCCGGTTACCTGTACTTACTGTGTAAGTAAGTAGGTAAAGTGATTGCAAATCATCTTAATTTAAGGGCGTCATCTACGGAGGCTGTGTTTATGACATTATTGTTGATAATAGTAGTTAAGCTACTTTGGTGTTGAAGCTAGGTTCGGTCATATATATATATATATATATATATATATATATATATATATGCATAATAATGCCCTGCGTCAGAGAAGTGCGCCTTGCCAACGGATCAATATACTATAACTTTACCCGTTGAGAGCGTATGAAGATACCGGGGGGGGGGGGGGGGCATTTTTGGGTTAAATCAAAGGAGACAGAGACAAACGTAATTGATGAGGGATATATACCAAGGGCTTCTTTCGTTCCGTAGTCGATCAATTCGTCGATGAATTAAGGTATGATGAGGTGGGCCAAAGGCCAGGACCCTTCTACTATCACTTCGGCGGTCAACTATTGTCGGCCATTGTCATGTCACAGTCAGTGTATGAAGTCTCATTCTATTTCGCTTACTCTCTTCCTCTCCTTTCTCTCTCTCTCTCACTCTCGCGCGCGCGTTCGCTATATTTTCTGTACTAAGAGAGAGCTAATCTCAGATCAGATTCAAACTTTTCTCATAATGTCGACAACCGTGCGCGCCCATCTCGGCTCTTTAGGCCTAATACAATACGCGCCAAACTGGCGCAACGAGGTAGTAGTAGTTGCCCGTAGTACTTCGTCGAGATTTCGTCGATGTGCAGAACACGCACACTTTCGGAGGCACACGACACGCGTGTGCACGCGTCCACTCTCAGCGTCGCCGTCGAACAACTCACGGTCAGGTGTGTGTCTCTCTCAGGTGATCTCAGTGAACAGGACGTGCCCCAAGAACAACTGTTGGAGGTCGCTAGAGGTCGAGACTCTCAAGCATCTGTAGCAGGAAGTGATCAATGCTGGATTCGGCGCTATGCTTATAGAAGAAGAGATGCTCGACGCACTTGAGTCCGATCGATCGCAACGCAGGCAGCCGCAGGAGAAGTTTCGGAAATCGACCCGGCTGGTCCGGGTAGTTCATGCGTGTGTACTCCTCGAGCGCAATATACACGCCCTCGCGAAGCTGCTCTACTTGGGCGCAACTCTTCAATCCCTGTGCTTCCGGATTATACAAGACAATGGCGCGTAAACAACCCAACTCCGTCTTATCCATCTTCATATCACGCATCTTCGTTACCAGTTCGGCAAGTACTCTGCAAGGCATGAAACAGCCAGGCCGTCAGTACAAACAGACAACTAATAAACAGCGCGGCGTGGGTAAGGTCACACTCTCACAAACATAAACATGAGTCGTAAGTTCGATACAAGCAGCACGCCTACTAAACGAGTGCAGTCTTAGAGATGGCAGGTGCATATTAAGAACGAATTCTTAAAGAAACTACTTAGGTAACTATTTTAAACTCGTTAAAATTATTTAGATTATATATATATACATACATACATACATATGTATGTGTGGGTCTATGGGATCTCATTTAAATGTGTAGCTTATTAACAACGCAGCACCAACTTCAGATCACAAGTTTATTTAGGTGTATATTTGGCGAGCAGAACAACGGTAATTCTTACAGCACAACATTTTTTGAGTGTGTACCACCGCTGTGAAGGCAACCTGTGTGTTCTAACTACTACTGCTTCCCCTAGTTACGTTCCCTTGGTGCGTGGTGGCAAAAATATTTTTATCGCAGGCAGCCACGTTATTCAAACATGATTATCATTTTAAAAGCACATTAGTAGTCATTTAGTCCACGAATTCCACAAACAGAAAACTTGGCGTGCGCAAATTACTCAACTTATGAACTTTTCAAAGGTTGTTACAACAGCTGTGCCTCAATTTTCCGTGAGTTCTAGAAGTATCACCGTTGAGACTAGTACATTTTTAAGCATATAGTATATATATATATATATATATATATATATATATCTGGCATAACAGCAATGGCATTGAGGACCTTGTTTTGACACTTAATACGACCAGCTTAGACAGGTGTTTCTATTGACAAACTTCAACATAGGATCACAATTATTCCAGTGAGTCTTTGCTGCTTTGGCACAACTCCAGAACTTCAATAGTAAAACGCAATGATCGTGGACTGTTCACTAACAATTTATCAGCATGTTTATGCAGCAACAACACAAATAACGGTTCATACTCCTAATTCACTGAGGTCCACTATACGTGTATAACCAAACAGCTGCGCCTTCCACACGGAAGTCGCCTTGCGGGCTCGACAGGCCAAAATTGCACTTGCACGCCCTGCTACACAGATAGGGAGCGATTCGATTTTCGATTCGACGCACAGAAAAAAACCATCTGCACGCACCTGTCAAAAATGGCGCCGACTCCAGCTTGGTGCGCACTGTCTCGTTGCACTACTAGACCGGTGGCCAGTACGATTCCGTCCTTGACGTTCACGGACTTGTGCGAGAAACCTGCAATGAGCAACTCGTTCCAGCCACATTTGAGCAGCATCGCCTGATCCTGCAGCGGCAACTGCATGAAGTGTGGAATCATTCGGGCCCACGCGACCAACTGCTGAATCTGCCGGTCCGCCGCGATGTTCATCGACGTCACCGGATCCTGTGACGTCAACAGCTGCAACGAGTAGACGCAACACACCAAGGCCGTGCGTCGCTATTAGGCTCCGTCTACGACGGGCTAAGTGTGATGCGCTTGTCCTAAGGTCGCAAAAACTGTTTCGACTTAAAATTGGCCTATGGTGCTGCCGCCTTCGCAGAACACGCGTCATCACGATACCTTTTACCAAAACGGTCGTCGCTCTGTGTTGGCTCCCGCACCAGTTAATAGAGGCTCGCCTCACACGTCCACACACACACACATACACACACACAGGCTCACATCACATACACACACACAGGCTCACATCACATACATACAAACAAGCACACACGTGTGTACATATAAACACACACATCCGTATAATATATACAAATAGTATACAAACAAGCAACCACGAATAATACACATATATAAACATAAACTCTTCTTTATCGCAATCGACTGCCGCGATGCTCTCCTCCACAGAAACGGCTATGGAGTGTTAAACGTTATCACATGCCCATTTCAAGCAGGCTCTAAAAAAGCGATAACGCTAGATGCGTTCTTCAATTTTTTTCTACAACAAACTTGTACAACTGTGTACACGCAATCATTAGTTATTTATATGCAGAGGCTTAATCCTACACGAAGCCTTTATATGTATAAATATAGCTTCGTAGGACCTTGTTCCATATAGCCCTGAAGCACCTTTACAATGTTATGCCATTATCAAAACGACTTGGCTCTCTCTTTTTCGTTTTCTTGTCGTTTCAATTTTCTCTAGAACCCCCCTAGGTCGACACTAAAACGCACACCCCCTACAAGTCGCCACGACGAAGTTCTCTCCATTTAACGCGTGTACTTGATTGGGCGCTCGAAGCCTCTACACGCGAAACGTTTCGTTGCGTAGAAGTGCGAATTTATTCATCGTACATACATGCAACTCGATCTCGTCAGGTTTCTGGTCGATACGAAGCTCGGCCTCGGCGATCCGCTCGATGGGCATCATATCAAGAACGGCTGCCTGCTGCTGGTAGAGGGCGTTGACGGCGTGTGGGGTACGGTTGATACCCCCAATGCCGGGGACATTAACCACACCTCCTACAGCTCCCCCGCCGACGCCGCCTCCGCCGCCGGCCACAATGATGCCCCCGCTAGCAACGACAACGCCACCACCTGGACGTCCACCAACAACGCCGCCAGCGCATCCAATGGCGCCTCCCCCGACACTTCCACCGTTCACCTGCTGGTGGACATCGATCATGTCGTTGTTGTTGTTGCTCTCCGTGCGATCCTTACGCTGGCGCTCTTCCTGAACGGCCTCGCGTTTCATTCCTGCATTGGGATTGAGAAATCCGCCATTCACACAATATCAGCAACAGAAGACAAAGGAGAGGAAACGAATATGATTATTATTGTCTTTTTTTCTATACGATTTTATTTATTTATATAACTTCGCTATTTTAGCACTTTGGAATGGACAATTGATTCCGCGCGAACGCGGCACGACTATTATATATATATATATATATATATATATATATATATATATATATATATATACACGCATGTATGTTTGTGCTACTCTAGTTAGCTAGACGTATATTTATACTTGAACATTCACTTATGCAATAATACTAGCTACTTAAAGCGAATGTATAAATGCATTCTCAAGCAGAAACTTGCTCATATTGTTGTCCCGCTTCACTGCGCACAAGCAATACAGTAAGAGTGCTTCAATGCTTCGTCGGTTTCTACGTGTGAGACCCAATACTTTGACATCCGCATAACTTTACATATATGCATCGACAAAAACTTTTACTCACTATATACTACTTCTAATTCTTAAGAACGATCGCTTCAAATGAATAGGTGTCGTTCCATAGTTTATGTTACGGCTCCTAGTGTTCCATTAATAAATCCGATAAACATGTACATTATATATATATATATATATATATATATATATATATATATATATATATATATATATATACATATACAGAAACAGAGAGAGCGAATCAGTGTATAACAAACGGTGAAACCCAGCGCTGAAACAATAGGTAGGTGGAATCGCTCTGTCGACCTATTCCCAAAATGGAGTACTCTAATCTTGTCTTGCTTCTACGAGCGCTAGGGCGACATCTATCATCATCGTCACCATCGTCGTCAGGCGACTTCATGAAGAGAAAACACAGCCAGTCAATAGGTGTTGAATGGAATCGTGTTCCACAGCCTCACACGGCGAACAGCAGTCGAACACGGAGTCGGACGAAGAGAACAGAAACAACAGCAACTACTACTACTACTACAACAACAACAACTACTATACTACTACAACAACTACTACGTCTTAGTAAAATGACCGAGTTGGCGTCATCACAAAGATCACAAGCATGGAGTGCCGAATAGAGAGAGCTGGCGATTACTTTCGGTGAAGGCAACAAACATAGAGGGGCAGAAACACAAAGAGCTATGTCGACACGGAATGATAGAGAGAACGAGCTCTGCACATAACTAGTGCATCACACCAAATAGGCGAAGCTGCCAAACACTAATTAAGACCAAAGACCACGACAATTTGCGCGAAATTGCTCCCGCTGCTGCTGCTGCTCCTGCCGCTGCCGTTGCTAATAAGAATGACAGGCGGTCGAGAAACTGTACGTTACCGGCGTTCACCTACGCACTAAGTAATAAATTAGACTACCAAGAGCTGAGTCTTCTGAAATGTTAATTGAGAACGAAGAACGGCAACGAAACCCTCCATCGATGCTTGGGGGCACCTCCTCCATGTGCAACGAGAGAGAGGACGGAGAGCTAGAGGAAGGCCGAGGTCGAGACAAGTCTTGCCGGACAACGACAATCGACACGAGGCGATGATTCAAACGAACGACTTCAAAATGGAATTGTGCGTAGCAGCCGACGGCGCTCAAACTTGACTCCACCGAATTACGTAGCAAAAGAGAATCCTAAGCTGGACAGACAAAACGGCTACACAGATACCTCATAGACCACACGCTACAGAGACCTACAGATAGATACCTTATAAACCACAGGCTACTCAGACCTAGGTTCCTATTATTCTAAACAGTGAAGTGTATACTTGATACGTGCGTCAGGACATACATTTGTATGAGCGTACGTGAGACACGTGTGCGACACGAGCAGAGAAAAGCACATACCCATTTATATGTACCTACATTATTACAAAGGACTAAAGCACTGCCTATATGGTCTATCGTAATCAATTTAACCTTAAACCTAACGAATGGATTACAACTGGAAACAAGTCATTGACTGGGCTGTCGATGGTTCAGATTAGGAAACCACACGCTGACTCCTAATAGTACGTTAAGAGGCAATACCAGTTATTTGGACCATATCGCTAGTAGTGAAATAGCAAAACCGTACAAAAGCAGCTTCAATCCCGGTGAGATGTGAGGCCTAACAGGTAGACACTGAGGACTCGTGTGATACAGTAATATTGTATGAAGATACATTTATTATTATTATTCTTTGTTTTACGATTATACGAGTATCGTATTATTATTATTGCTAGTATTACTATACATATACACAAGGCGTGATAAAGTAACAGAACAAGATACTACTACTACTACTAAGCATGAAGCAGCGCAAGAGGCGTTCGTTCATTGATGGGTCACGGAACGGAACTCTCCTCGTCGCTGCCGGCTGCTTCTGTCGGAAGATCAGTGTGGTAGCGGATCAGACTTGGTCGGGTGAACTTTAACAAGACGGCCTCTAACGACGATCGCGAGCATACATACCGCACTGCAGACACTTCTGGTAGCGGCAGTATTGGCAGCGGTTTCTCTGGCGTTTATCGATAAGGCAGCGCCGCTCCTCCCGACATGCGTACGTCAGATCCTTCCGAACTGTTCGTTTGAAGAAGCCCTTGCATCCTTCACAGCTGTAAGAAGAAAACAGAACAAGAAGAAGAAGGTCCAGTTAGTAAACAAGCTGAGCTTCAATGTATATATAGGAGTACACGAAGCACTTATTTTCTTTTATATATATATATATATATATATATATATATATATATATGGCTCTAGGTCGACCTTGAGAACTGTTCTCTTGTTATTTGTATTTTCGCGCGTTTCCTCTTTCGTGATTTCGCTTCTATCTATTCGAACTATGTTGCCGTCAGGGTCGCCGCACCGCGATCCTAACGTCAGCCTAGTAAAGAGTCCCAGCGATACAGTAGGACCACAAGTAGGAAACTTAGTAATACTTTGCTGTCTCTTTCTCTTCTCTCCCGATGCCTCTAGATCCACCGCCAAATCGAGATAGTTTCCTCGTTATTCAGCACGACTAACCAGAACATAACACCTCTCAAGCTTGCAGCGGGCAAATCCTTGAAACTATTATCAATAATCTAACGACGACAACTACAACAATAGGTCAATGGCAGCGGCAGTAACAATGGCTACGGAAGCAGCGACAGTTCGACAAACGCCGGTCGTGCCGATGGTAAGTACAATGAACTGAACTACAGACAACAGCAACAACAGCAATGAAGCAGCAGCAGCAACAACGTTCGACCGTGTGACGCATTGCTGACGCCAATAGCTGGCGATAATACTCACCCACGGATAAACGGACAGACAGAAAAATTGACACTATGTGATATTGGTAATGTTGTTTTTGCTGTTGTTGTTGTTGTTGTAGTTACGATGGCCGTTGTTATCGAAAAGGGGCTACCGAAAGGGTTACCTATCTCTGCTGCTGCTGCTACTGTCGCAAGTTAGCTTGTCAAGATGTATAGCGACGGGCGATAGCGGTCAGTAAAGGCGACGGCGCCTCCGCAACTGACCCAAATGAATCAATGATGAGCCAATGAACATACTTAAGACAGTGTATATATATATATATATATATATACAGCGCGAACTAAGATTAACAGCGTCATCCATTCCCAGTACCTATCGCTACCCTTGTGTTTCGTTACCCATCAAACATAACTGGCGACTACGATAGTCTAGCTCGATATCTTATCTGAGAAACACTTTGTGCTTTTACACTCTAACTTTTTTTTTCTCTTGCCCTTCACCTCGCTCTCTCTCTCTCTATACATATCGGGGGTGGAGAGGCGCCAAGACGTCTAGCCAATAGCATCTCTGCCCTAAGAACCTTGACAAGGTCGATTCGAGCAGCCTCTCGGGGGGAATTCAACGACAACAAAGAGTACGAACGACCGTGGGACGTATCGTGTGGGCGATGAAGTTGCCTTTGTAAATGAACGCGTGAGTCACATTTCAGAGAGACATACAGACAGATAGAGAGAGATGGAGCGATGCAGCTGCTACTTCAGACAAAAGATGAAAAGATGACTCCACTAAATGTTCAACAACAAAACGTGGTAGAATACTACTAGACGTTCAACAAAAACGACAGCAATATCAGAAACAGCAGCTGTTGAAACAATCTGAACAGCTTATAACACAACACTAACAAGACCTTAGTCGCTCGCTACGTAATTGCTGTGTGTGCTCGGATCGAATTGAGACGTACCTGTAGACGCCATAGTGTTTGCCGGACGCCCGATCGCCGCAGATTGCGCAGAGGTGCTTCGAGTTCGATAGCGGATGGTTGGGCGGGTAGCTGGTGGGCGGGGTCGTCGATCCGGGCGCTGGTCCGCCGCCCGGCGTCGTGGCGCTGCCCGTACCGGTGGGCGTAGTGGGCGCACCGCCGCCCATGGCAGGCGGAGGTGGCGTCGGGCCCGAGCCGCCCGGCGACAGCGCCATACCGGCTCCGCCGCCGGCCGTGGGCGTCGCTGGCTGCCCGATGAACGTGAACGTCGTGGCGGGGGCGGCTGTCGTCATTGTCGCCGTCGACGCCGCTGCTGCTGCGGCGGCCGTCACGTGGTTTGGCTGGACGATGCCCGCCGTCGTTGTCGCAATCGGCCCGCTCAGCTGCGATTGTACCGTCGTCACCAGGTGCGCGGGCGGCGAACACGACGACGATGATGAGGTGGTGGTGGCGGCGCCCGCAGCAGCAGCCGCCGCTGCTACAGTGACGCCCACTTGACGTACCGCCGATAACGCCTGCAGCGGAACGCCTCCGCCGGGCACACCTTGGCCTGCAATGCACACGCACGCATAGATAAAGTTAGTACGATGAAAATTATGATAATGATGATAATGAGAATTACACTAATCAAAATAGAAAATAATAGTAATGGTATGAATAGAAATACAATTATTCAATAGCACTACTGGTTGTAACCGTAGTAGCTGGAGAAACAACAACAACAATATCTAACAGAAACCCTATTATTAGATGGCGGGGCATACATAAGGCCGTTCCCGGACCAAAGCAAGTTGTTTTGAAGTTGCAGGTTCAGCTCAGCTTCAGGGGGATCAGTTTCTATGCGCGGTTGACTCCTGAGCACGGAGACGCGGTTGGTTGCTGGCGTCCAACGCCGAAAACCGTGTTCGAATGGTCTCGGCGTGCCTCGGAGTCACCTCGTCAAACCCCACTCATGTCGTTTTCGTCGTGGTGGTAATGGTGGCGCATTGTTGCTGCTGCTACTACTACTACTACTACTACTACTACATGACGACGAAAGCACTTTCAAGCACGACCGCATACAACAGAGCAAGCACTTTACCATTGCTTGCCTTCTCTACTCCCTCTTACTGCATCTCAATGTGTCTCAATCTGTCTCGCACTCACTAGATAGTACTACTGTCAAGCACGCCGAACAATGCATATGCTAGGAGACGTGATAGTAACAGCAATAACAACCATCGTGACGATTTCGTACGAGTTGAGCTAACACAAGTGCAGAGTTGTTCCACACGCAAATCCTCGCCCTCCAATGACAACACGCTAACAATGAAAAACTCCTGTACGCGTCGCATACACAGGAGCAAAATAATGGCAAAACGTTTGCGGTAGCCACGACGCTATTGCGACGTCAACTTCATGAGGTGGTCGTCATCTGCGGCGGACACTACAGCATCGAACTTCGATCGGAATAAAGAGGGAACGAAAAAATTCTTCGATAATAATAATAATAATAATACAAATCAGAAAATGAGGAACACAACATCATTAATATCAAAACTACACAGAGACGTTAGACGGAACGGCGCTAATACCTGGAGCATATTGCTGGAATCCTTGGTACCCTTGTTGGTACTGCATGTATTGCACCTGCTGTACTTGGTACTGCGCGAGTTGTTGTTGTTGTTGTGGTTGCTGCTGCTGCTGCCAGACCTGTTGCTGTTGTTGGTTTGGCTGATAGTGGCCTTGTTGTTGTTGTTGTTGTCCGTATGACATATATTGTTGTGAGAGTTGTTGCTGTTGTTGTTGCTGTTGATAATATTGTAAATGCTGCTGCTGCTGCTTATATTGCTGTTGTTGGTTGTATTCGCGCAGTAATTGGTCATACTGCTCTTGTTGTTGTTGTTGTTGTTGCAGCAGCTGCTGCTGTTGATGTTGTTGCTGACCCACAACAGGGCCAAAGTGCAGCTGTTCGAAATATTGCGGGTGTTGTTGCACTAGTTGTTGTTGTTGTTGCTGTGGCTGTTGTAGACGTTGTCGTTTTGGTTGTGACTGTTGGGATTGTTGTCGTTTTCGCGGTTGTGCTTGTTTGTGTTGTGTATGTAGCTGTTGCGGCAATACCGACTGTTGTTGGGCTTGTTGTAGCCGTAGCAATTGTTGTTGTTGTTGTGGCTGGGAAGGCTGTTGTTGTTGTTGTTGTTGGAAGTGTTGTCCTTCTGGCAGCAGCAGAATTACCACTTTTTGTTGTTGTTGTTGTTGTTGCGGCGCGGGTTGCTGTTGTTGTTGCTGCGGCAACAGAATCGACGACGGCAAGAGCTGCTGTTGTTGCTGTTGTTGTTGTTGCCGTTGCTCTAGCAGCAGAAATTGTTGTTGTGGCAGCGACGACGTGAGTTGTTGTTGCTGCGCCAGTGAGGGTGGCGAGTTTTGTTGCAGCAGCACCACTTGTTGTTGTTGTTGCTGCTGCGCCGGCAGTGGTTGCTGTGGCGATGTCACTTGCTGTTGTTGCGGAAACGCCAATTGTTGTTGCGGAGACTGCAACTGTTGTTGTTGCGGAGACGCCAATGATTGTTGTGGCGAAGCCAATTGTTGCAGTTGTGGAGACGCCAACTGTTGTTGTTGTGGCGAACCCAATTGTTGTTGTGGCGACGCCAATTGTTGTTGCGGCGACGCCAATTGTTGTTGCGGCGATGCCAATTGTTGTTGCGGTGGCGATGCCACTTGTTGTTGCAGTGGCGATGTCAATTGTTGTTGCGGCGATGCCACTTGTTGTTGCTGTGGCGATGTCAATTGTTGTTCCGGCGATGTCAATTGTTGTTGATAAAACGGATGCTCTTCTTGCGGCAGCAGCCGCAGTTGTTGTTGCTGCTGCTGCTGAGGCAACGGCACTTGCTGTTGTTGCTCTGGCGACGACGCCACTTCTTGTTGTAGTGGCGACGAAAATTGTTGTTGACAAAACTGATGCTTTTCTTGCAGCAGCAGTTGTTGTTGCTGTTGTGGCGATGCCACTTGTTGTTGCTGTGGCGAAGACGCCACTTGTTGCTGTTGTGGCGATGTCAATTGTTGTTGACAAAACGAATGCTTTTCTTGTAGCACTTGTTGTTGTTGTTGTTGTTGTTGTTGTTGGGACGACGCCGATTGTTGCTGTTGTTGTTGTTGTTGTTGTGGCGCCAACGGTACTTCGTGTTCCAACAGCAAACGTAGCAGCTCTTCATCGTCTAGTACCGGAGACGCCGCCAATTGTTGCTCTTCTTGTTGTTGCGGCAATTGTTGCTGCAACAGCTGTTGTTGTTGTTGCTGCTGTTGTCCTTGCAGCTGTAGAGACAGCTGTCCATCCTCTTGCGGGTACTCGAGTTGATCCTGCGGAATGTACTGATTCCAGCAGTCGAAAAGGCTAAACCCCTCTAACTCGTCGTTCGAGATCAGTTCGAATTCCATAGTGGCTACGACGACAAGCGACACCTCTCTCAGACGGTCAGCACAAGTCACAGTCAACGGCACACACACGTTTACGTCGTATTCACACAACCAGCTAACCACTAGCCAATCTACACTCACAAGAAACGAAGAAAAACTCGCTAACCGGCTAACTGCTTCGTTAGTTAGTTAGCAAACTAACTAGCTAAGAACTACAAGCAAACCCTCCACAAATGATGATGCCCTCTGCCTGTGCAAAGGCTGTTTGTGGAGCTTGCTTGCCTGCCTGCTACAGTGTGGCCGTAACGCGATGTGACTGGCTGGAGGCACGGCGTCTATCGCATCGAACGTAGCTCGCGCTCGTCCGAAGTTCCGCAACGCTCTCTGTGTCTACGGGCCGCACGACAAGCCGACAAACGACCGACGACTGGTCTACAGCTGGTCGATGGTCGCGATCGAGTCAGAGACAGTTCTGAGATGCAGCTCGCTTAACGCTCTGCGCTCAACTACTGCATGTTGGCTCGCTCCGTGCGTATTTAAGGAGATTCGTCGTGCACTCGGCTACGGCTCGTGAAGCGAGTTCGCGCGCCATCCGAGACGGCAGGCTCAGAGCCTACACTCACTCATTGGCTCACCTCACTCACCTACTCCCTCATTGGCTAACCTCACTCGCCTTCTAATCATCTCTCGACAACACCTTAATGAGGAGACCAGTAGAGTCCCGAACGGGGGCACCGGGAGAGGAAGACGAGGCAGCAGCGGCGGCGGCACAAAGCACCGACCGATGGGCCTGCTGGGGAGGAGAGGGCTAAGCTATCCCCCCAAAACATAACTTGCTAATCTTACCTAATCGTAGTTTTAGTACTCGCAGCAGCAGCAGCAGCAGTACCGCCCCTAACACCAGCACGAGACTATGTTTCGACAGTCCTCACACAGGCGGCTACATATAATCAACAAAGTGGTGTCTGTAGGAAATCGAACCCCGCATCACCGCCACCGCTGATCGACGCGGCACAGAGATACGATTCAGTGCTGCCGGACTGGTGGGGCAGCAGCTGAAAAGTAGCGGCTGCGCTTTGTTGTCGCATGCCCCAGTAACCTAAACATTGTCACAACCATCATCATCAGCAGCAGCAACAACAAACGCTATGTGCAAACCGCCTTCACACAAATGTATCAAAGACAGGAAGCGCGCAGACAGCGGGGGGGGAGTGGGGCGTCATTCAAATAGAGAAACAATAATCGTGTTTCTTCGCATTCTCCAGCCAGCAATTAGAGAGGTTGATAGAAAGAGGGAGAGCTCAACGTGCTGTATCCGCGCGTTACGCAAAACCTAGCGGGACATCTTGCAGAACCAGACGACAATACGAACGTTGGTATATCGCCGGCTGGCGTTGTCCCGTGTCCGTTGTCGTTGTTGTTACCGTGGCTGCTGAAACAGCATTTCGTTTGACTGCTGATTCAATCTTTTGCTTACCGCTAGTTTGCCTAAAGTTTGCCTGACACCGAGTAGGCTACTCTACCTCTGGGCCGATCCAACCGTATAATTCGTAAATAAATCGATTTTACCACGATAACGTACCAATATGGCCGGACTTTAAATAATATTTCAGATTCAAAACGTGGTTTATTTGCGAAACTGCTTTACAAATGCTTATGTTTTCGCAAAAAAAAAACAATAACATTTTCTACAAATAAGTATATAACCATAACTGTAATGATATATATATATATATTCTAGAGAGATTCCTTGTGTTCCTGTCAGCAACTGTCCTGACATGGCCGGCACAATCGAAGTACACAACCAGTCAGCATGGACAGTCAGAAGGGAGTATTGTGCATCGCAAAGGTCAACACTGGCAGATATACATATATAAATATATACTCATTACCTACGATGTGCCTCACTCCACTTCTATTCGAACAATATTTGGGGACAAAAAGTCTCTTCGCGATTCCTGCGTGCACGTCTGAACGTGGTCAAGATGTCAAACGTGCCACCGACCGAAAGCAATGTTGTTGTTGTTGTTGTAGTCAAGCTAAACGTCTCACTGTTCAAATGTATCCTAATGAACATGTGGAATCTCCTAGCATTCCCGTGAGTCGCGTTGTCGTAAACGATCGTTTCCCGAACGAACGTGACTCGTGAACAAGCCAACACAAGTTCGACGAGCGCACAACCAGTTCTAGTTGGCAAACGACATAATAGTTGCCTGTATGCTAGTAAAATGTGCTAGTACTTAGAGTTATTAGAAACCGTCATAAAACGCATGTCTTCGAGCCGAAAAGTTCGTTCGCGGGCTAGGCTCGTATAGGCAGCCGATATTTATCGGTTATTCGTGTTGCTAAACACGATAGTCATTACCAGCAACCCTATAAGGTTGTATAGTGTTAACTATGCTGATAAATCATTTTGTGTCCTGTCCGCCTCCTCTCGGAGTCATCAATTCATCGAATCATCCTGCACCTTTGCATGATTCTTCTCAATGGTCAGTCCCCAAGACGGATTTTATGCCTCCGTAGTAAAATCCGTAGTAGTATCAGTAATCTACAGTAGTAGTAGTATGCAATAGTTGTCGAGCCCGGTGGCGTAGTGGCTGAAGTCTGCGCCTTGCGACCGGAGGAGACACATAGGTGCGCGAGTTCGAGCCCCACCGTTGCACATTTGTATTTATTTAGGTCCGTTTATGAAGCAATGTGAAAAACAGTTCCGTAGACGTTAAATCTTGGCTGAGGGTCAGCCCGAAAACTTTACTTTTAGTATGCAGTAGTTGTAGTAGTAAAAAGAGTGGAACCGTCGTCATCTCGGAACGGAAATTGAAGTACTCGTAAGGCTTTCTAGAGTGACCGCCACTCCTTAGACACTCTGTCCCCCTAACCTATTTAAGAAGACAGCTACGCACTGAAGTGAAGAAAGTAAGCTCCTACAAATGACGCTGCAGCTAACGTCACCGTCGAGGACGGCTTCAGTAGTTAAAAAGACTAGAATCTCAGCGTAACATACTTTATGGCTATTATCACCGGGTCAATTCGAATACGAACTTCGACGAGAAGTACATGAAGTGCATCTGTCGACTGTGCTCTTAAGCGTGCACAATATGAGTCTGTCTCATGCCTCTGAGTCTATCTGTCTGGCCCTTACGAAGAGATCACTGCATTGTCTTTCTCGAATGATATGCCAAAAACTGCAGCTGACAAAAGTATACGTATTAATGCTATATATATATGCATACTAAATATGAGTGAAATAAATGTGATGATAATGACCATGCTACAATATCTGAAGTTCCATCTCTATAAGGAAATCTAGCAGTCATCCCTCTGGTTTGAAGACTGCAATCGATTAAGGACTATCTTTCTGACCAAGCTTGATCCACTGCCTTCACAAGACTTCGTGAGCGCACAGACAAGAAAATTCGTACTCAATCCCGTGGCCAATTGGCTAGCGAGCTGTGAAATTCTACATCGGACTAAAACCTCTCTGCAGAAACGCCCTATAGCTGACTCTTCTCGATACCACCTCGCCAAGCCATTCAGTCAAGGTAGAAGGCCAGGAACGATATGCCATCATTTCGTATTTGCCCTTTTGCCGCCTTTAGAATTATTTGGACATTCCCCAGTATAGGGATGCATCATTAAGGGAGGTGGTGCTAACCTGATATAACAGTTAAGGAGAAAGAAAAACACGTCTTGAGCGGTATTCGATTTGCATACGGCACCTCCGTTTTTCACAACCGGGCGTTAGTCACCACTGCTATATGGTGTAAGCCGTAACTAAATATGGCTTGCGTTTTCTCTCTACTTTTGATCGACGTTGTAAGATATATGTCCGGTTAAACAAACCATGTTTTAATTTGAAAGCCTAACTGAGAACTAAGAAAGAAATATATATATATATATATATATATATATTACTTGATGTTATCACACATATCTGATATCACTTGATGTTATCACACATATCTGCTAAGTATACATTGAATACACTACTGAAAAAAAAAACAATCTGTGTGTGTATGTATATATATATATATATATATATATATATATATTACTTGATGTTATCACACATATCTGCTAAGTATACATTGAATACACTACTGAAAGAAACAACAAGCTGTGAATATCAAGACTCGGTCGATATCAATTCGATATCTGCACGAAGCGTACAGGCAGCGCAGCGTGAATTTTGCAGCGACTCCGAGAATGAACAGCGCACGCCCTCCACGCGCGACAAGCAACCATGATCAAAGGAGCCCGCCCGCTCCGGCAGCGCTCGGTTCCGCTCCGAAGCGACCTCGTCAGCTCACAGAGCCACAAAGAGAGGAAGGAGGCTTTCGTCACCGGGCTTGACCCAGGCGAGTACTGGCGCGTACGAGTAGATGCGCGCGTCTAACGCAAATGCGTGGAGTCTGCGCGCTTCTGCAAACATCGCGGCATGTCATCACACTCATAGAGGAGAAATCGAATCTGCTGGAGCTGCTTATACACATATATGAATGAAACGCATAGCTTTATTCTTGAGTACTTGCAAATACACTCGAAAGCATACAGCCTCTGTACTGCAGAGGTTGCCAAGGGGCTAGAACGAAGATATATCATTGAAACCTTCGTAATGCAGTACGCCTAAAGCAGTACCGGTGCGTAACTACAATAGAGATTATTCTCAAAAATGCAAAGCCTCTATGTACTCGTATGTATATGATATGGCATTCCATGATCGTAGAGGGAGGAACGTAAAAATCTAGATTTACGAGAGATCATCCTTCCATGACGACAGTGGTAATGACAGACATCGAAGAAGGTTTTAATACACCAACGCAATTCTACTGAATAACTACTAATAATACTACTGAATAACTACTAATAATACTACCGAATAACTACTAATACTACCGAATAACTACTAATAATACTACCGAATAACTACTAATAATACTACTGAATAACTACTAATACTGAATGAAATGTGCCGACTGACAGCCGGACGGCCTTATGTCAACCAATGTCGTAAACGGATTTTCCTAAGCTGCGCAAGATGTATCTGTTACCGCCAGTGATCTGGCCGGCGGTCTCGCTTCGTCACCATTGTAAGTGGCTTCATAGCAAACGAGGTAACCATCGCAGGCAAGTGTGATGTTCCACCGATGCGCTCTCAGCCTTGCAGCTGCAGCAGCAGAACAGCCAATAAGGCAAACCTCAGAGACAAAACGGAGGACCCATGATCCCATAGTACCACCGGCACCCTGCCAAAAAAGCGGTAAAGTTTACAACGTCAATTCGTTCATACACCACCCAAAAAAAAGAACTTTCTGGGTTGACTCTCAGCCAAGATTTAACGTGGGACTGCTTTTCGCATTGCTTCGTAGACGGACCCCCATAAATACAAATGTGGGGCAACGGTGGGGCTCGAACCCGCGCACCTATCCCGTGTCTCCTCCGGTCGCGAGACGCAGACTTAAGCCACCACGCCACCGAGCTCGATAATCATACACCACCAACTGTGGTATAGTTATATCCGCCATCAAGCCAATGCGGTTGCTCTCAATGTACAAGGATGACGTGCACGCATGCACGTCATCTGTCAAACCCGTCACTAATGTTGGACAATCTTTATTGTGCACTGTGCGTGCCGCAATTTCTCCGCGCTCTTCACTAGCATTTTTCATCTTTTGCACGAGGTGGTTGTTGAACATGAACGAGCGCTGTGGAACGCAGCTCCTCTATTCTGACAATAACGACTCTTTTCGGCCTCTGTGTACAAACAAAGATGTGCGAACAGGGCCAGCCATGAGATCATTCGGACGCGTTTCGTCTGCAATTTCAATCGACAGTCGGCCAAGCTTGGCCAAGCGTGTTAAATCACACGCACCATGTGCTGAATATTTGATTTAGTATTAAGAACGAACATAAAAGTTATTTCACCTAGCGGACTGTATTATGTGTGAGAACTCAACATCTATCGCCTTCGAAGAGGTGTCATATCGTTAGGCATCTTTGAGGTCACTCTAAGCGAACGAATTTCCTCCATGTTAGTTGAAAGTGGAGTATGTTACGTTCGACTGCCTAAAGGTATTGCTATACTGCTCGAGATTACCCAATATTAGGGCATTCACCTTGACTGACAAAAACAATTTATTGTGTATATTTTGACTAGAATGTGTCTTCGATCGCGCTAGTCGCGATCCAGTTTTTGACGTTTATAATCACAGCTGAGCCTTGAATAGTGCGGTTGTTTTAATCTTCATATGAGTTTTTTTTTAAATAGTTCGGGTTTTCAACATCTTCAGCAGGCTGGACCGAATCTGCTCGGACCGATGTGCCTCAAGGCAACTGCACCTCACCCCTTACCATATCTTAGTTTTTTTAGTTATGTTTATGAAACAATATGATATTGGGGAGCTGGACGGTAATGCAGCATCACTTTCCTTTTTATTGAGACATTTCTGCTCCCGTTTTTTGTCCCATCATGGTCGATTATAATCCATATCTAAATTGGAAACCATAAAATAAAAACCAACACCGACCAAGAGTGGCCGATCTAGGTCTCGAACCCACGACCTCCCAAATGTAAAGCAATGGCTTTGCTACTAAGCCACTTTGCTCGGTGTAAGACAAAAAGCATTGCCTATCTGGATTGTCCCACCGAGAAACCACATGTTTAAAGCGTGTATGGAATTGTAGAGCTCGTTAAAGCAAATATTTTTTCAAATCGAACATGGTCTCTGAGACGTCTTGTTTCGGAGTGAGAGTGAAATTACTACAATTTGTGACACAGGTGTTTTTGTCCGACATAGGAGCACAAAATGTGCTGTTGCGAGACAACCCGTCCTCCTAGGCAGAAACTAAGCACACCTTCGTGTTTGTGATAAAATTCTGCTCCATCTGAAGAATATGCAAGGCCGGTCAGAAGAAGCGACACGGTCGCTTAGAAGAGAATTCGCCAAAAAAAAGTTCTTTATTAACGTTCACGCCAAATACTTCAAAACCATAACCCTACAACCACTCACAGCGCGAAAAACGGACATATTCAGCCAATGGGCAACTCAACGGCGATCATTTTGGTACCAAATAGATGTCAATGCGAGCTGCAGTTGCGGAGTAATTGCGAGTTTTCGGAGGGCATGTCGAGACTGAGTGCAAAAAAAATGACGCGCTGCGGCTGTCGCGCGACACGTCGGCGGTAGTGAAGGTCGCCAGTTGTTAGGTTAATCTTACACTAAAAAAATCACTCTCTCTTATTTGCCATATTTGTGTTTCTATTGCATTCTAGTAAAATGTGACATCGTGATACTACTCTCTAACAAGCTCAAACGATATCACTCAATAATTGAGTAATAAATGTATTTATACGTCATATTATCGTGGCCGAACGTGGCTGCCGAAGATCATTACAAAAGTTCTCCGGCGAAAAACAAACTGGTTTCGTGGTCGAAACTACACCGGCCATTAAACACGAATATTTGACAAACATAAAAGCGGGACAAAACAAAACGCATGTAGCTCTTGCAGCTTCTACAGATATTCAAGCTAAGCACGCATTTGAGAAGAACAACTCTGGCCAGTTTAGGAAATTGGACTCAAACGTGTCCGCGATCAACAAGGAATATATTGACACAATGTAACGATTTACGTGGGACTACGTGTCACCTTACGCAAATCGTCACAGCCTCTATGAAACTCGTCACAACCTCACTCAAAATGAGCTACAATTCTCCGAATTTTCGAGTCTTTTCAACTATTTATTACTATTGTGCAAAACATATGTAACTAGCAACAACAAAGTAAATCTATGCAATAATACTTGTTCGAATGGGTAGTATACTAACTTTTATAGTAATTACAAATGTGTATCCCCATTAAATCGCTAGGACTAGCAAGCTTTGATGCAAGATGAGTAAGTTAGCCGACAACAAGCTCACGAAAGAGGCTATTTCAATGTTACGCATACTCTTCTGTCCTTACTTTCGCGCCATTTTCGACTTCGAGCATGCTTAGATCGCGTTGCTGGCCGACATACGGGAATCAGGCAAGCATGCAAGCACGACAAAACTGATATGGCACAATCTGCGTCGAGATCATCGCACACACGTAGCAATCCGGTCAAAAGATAGAAACACTTGTATGTACGTAAACACGCATCTACGGGAGTCAAGAACAAGCAACTAGTTCAACATACGGTCGACGTCGTGTAAATCGGTCGTAGTAAGCATTAGCTAACTAAAAAAAAGAAAATTGCAGAAGCAGTGGAAAGCAGCAGTGAAAGCACTGAACTAAGCAGCGTCCCCGTTGTGAGAAGTGAGTGCGTATGCCAACTCGACCCAGAAGGTGCGCCCTGTCAAAGCTTGAGAGCAGCCACACTAAAAGAGCGATCAGACGCAATCCGAAGAAAAGGCCTTAATCAGAGCACGCATCACTTCGGCGCACGTGTTGGTATACGAAGAACAAAAACAGAAGACAGTGTTATGTACCACGTTTCCAGCCGAACGGCGCTGAGGTTTCTGGCGATGTGGGCGCACTCGCGGCGTGCGGAGAGGTCACCGGCAGATGATGGCAAATGACGCCGCTGGCACCACCGCCGCCCCCCATGACAAAACTGGCGGTCGCAACAGCTCCATTACCACCACCACTACCACCGCCCCCACCAACGCGGGCGGCGGGAGCAATCGGCGTAAGAACGCCCGCCTTCTGCAAGAGACTTGTCACCGGCACCTTTGGCCGATCCCTCTTGTACATGATGATGAGTCGTTGTCGTCGTCGTCGTCGTCACCATCGGCTAAAGGTCCAAGCCCCAAGCCCGGCTGCCGTTGATGACGTCTGTCGGATAGCGCCAAATAATTGCGCCTGTCACTTCAGCGTAGACCATGTGAATGACGACACACAAAGCATGCTAGCTTTCGTCGCAAATCCGCAAACAATTATCACAAGACTTTTTGCTGTTTTATGTTGTTGTTGCTGTTGTTGTTGTTGCTCTTAAAGTTATTGCTGTTGTTGTTACTGCTGCCGAAACAGTTCACGGTTGCTATCGCAGGTTTCCTTTGTTGATGTTCTTGTTGTTTTTCCTATTCTTCTGGCAGCTCTTGTTCGTCTTCGACTTTATAATTAGTATAGTCATTAATATCGCACACAGTTGCCCGGATGATCACAGCATTGACCTAATCTACACGTATGTATATATACACACATATATATGTATACATATAGACAGACAGACGTGTATGTATAAAGATACAACTTGGTTCAAAAAACCAGTCACCACTCTTCGTGACGTGTCGCCACCACCTCGCCGCTGTCGCGTCCCTTATCCGTACGATCCGAGGTTTGGAATCCTCTCATCATTACCATCATTACGAGCTCCAGCATGGTTCTCCTATCTTTCTGTTTCTGTCGCTATTTACGTTGTTGTTGTTGGTAATGTTGTTGTTGTTGCTGACGATGAGGAGGATGATGATGATGATGGTGGTGATGTTGTTGTTGTTGATGATATTGTTGATGATATTTGCACCGTTGTTATTAGGTCATGATGCCTAGTGTGACAGTCGTCAACGAGTGGACCACGGCGTACAGTCGTTGTATACATTAATACCACCACCACCGCCGCCGCCGCCGCCACTAAAGGTAGCGCTGCGACGGTAGCAGTAATAACAGCAGCCGCAGCAGCAGCAGCAGCATCGAGCAATTCGCCCTCGTTTGCATGCGAATGCCCGGAGCATAGCCAGTCTCGATGGTAACGTCGGGGCATTGCCTTGATGAGGTGAAGACGACACCCGCAACGACAACAACAACAACAACAATAACAACAGCAGCAACACCCACGACGACGACAACAACAACACCGACGCAGACGGCAACGACCACAACAGCAAGAACAACAACAACAACAACAATAACATGCGATCCCTTCTACAACGAGATCATCGCTGCCACCGCCGTAGCAGCGGCGGCGGCAAACGTTAACAATACAAACGGCAACCGTTCTCGTAGGTCATACATTGTTTCACCCGAGTCAGCCTAGCCAACAATCATCCGTCGTTAGCTTACGAGATGATTGTCGTTGGCCGGCGCCGCGTTCTGCGTCTCGGCCGGTTACTATCAGGAGAGCTGGTGCATTTGCAACGGCAAAGGAAACGCCAGGGATCGAAGCAGCAATGCAATTCCGTCAGTCCGGAGCAACACCAGCACTCAGGAGCGCGTTGGAGCACCAGCATCCAGCGATCGGCAGTACCCGAACGAAACGCGTACACACCACCAGCATGCATATGCATGCACACGCCGATCAATTAATTGGTTAATTGATTCATTTATTCACTGATGACACTTGATTCGCGCGACAGCCACTGGCTGGTCTTGAGACTAGTAAAACCACGGGCCGGTTGGATCATGGTATGTTTCAAACATGGCCAAAAATTGCCGACGACGACGACGACGAAGAAAGCTGCCTATACCAACAACAGCAGCATCAACAGCAGCAGTAACGACAACAACAGCTATAGATTAACACCTACATTGGCGACAAGCAACCACCGAGGTGACTTGATCAATGGAGAGATTTCGACGAGTCGCTCCGTGACAGCGGCATATGGCGCCGGTAGCACGTATTTATTATCACATGGTCTGTCTGAAGTCTACGACTAGAAGAACAACAACAACAACAACAATAACAACAACAGAAACAGCAGCGACAGCAAGAGGACTAATGAGTACTTATTGACTGTCGTACACACAACACCCGAACGCACTGTTTTTAATCCTGGCTGTGCGAATCCAAACCATAGCGTACAACACTGCAACAACTGAGTTTTTCTGGCTCGTGCGACTGCAACAATCCGTTCGACTGCCACAAACTCCTCGGCCCACACTATTCGCATACGGTAGAGTTCCAGCAAAGCTCGCTCACGAGCCTACACAGGGTTCATCATAATCACCATCAGTATTATTATACTACTAATAATAGTATTGGCGATAATGAGTAACATACACCGATGCACACGTTCACTGCAACAGAATCGGCCATACCCGAATCGACCGACAACAATGCAAAACAGTGATGCAGATGAGGAACAATGCCAACAATAGCGATGAGAATGAAGATCATGTAATGAAGCTTATTATTATTATTATTATGATGATGATGATGAAGTTGTTGTTGAAGATCATGCTGATGATGCTGATGGCAATGCTGTCGATGATGAATGATAATGATGATGAGGACCTTGTTGGTTTGACGTGGCCGACGTAGTCTAGTCGACTCAAAAGTACAGTAGCGGCACGACGCGATCCTCGACGCCGCTACCAATCCAAGCCGATGGGAGCGAGCCGGTAGACGAACCACCACCACCAGCAACAGCAGTCACCAATAAACAAGGAACAGACGTTACAGTAGCCGCACCGTGGAAGAAGTGCCAGAAATCAAAGTATCAGTAGTAGTCGTAGTAGTAGCAGTAGTAGTAGTAGTAGCAATCGTAGTCACAGAAGTACCAATCGTGCCAGAAGCAAAAGTACCCTTACTGGCAGAAGCGGCAGCAGCAGCAGCAGCAGCGGTAGTAAGCGTTTTATGACATGACGACGACGACCGTGGCGACGACGTCAGCTCGTCGACTGTCGCTCGATGCGAAGATCGTTGAGATTGGTGCGAGCTAGAACGAGCGAGATCATTTGATCGTTTGAGTTTGCTTGATTGATCGATTGCTTCGTTTGTTGCTTTTTCTTTCCTTTCTTTCTTTAATGTTCCTACTACTGATTTTCCTGTCCTGATCGTTGGCCACTGTTGTCGTGGTCCTCATCACCACCACCACGACGACAACCACCGTCGCGTCGCGGCCATCACCACGCTCGTCACTGTCGGCATCTTGCTGCAGTTGCTCGCATTACCGTCGTCGTCGTCGTCGTTGTGTTTGTTGTTGTTATTGTTGTTTTTGTTGTTGCAGTTGTTGTTGTTGTTGTTGCTGTTGTTGTTGTTGCTGTTGTTGTCATCTTCTTTGTCGTCCTCGTGCAACGAGCAGCTTTCATGCTACGGCAGGCAGCTGGATTCGCAACTACATAGAGCGTCTCGAAGTTGCCATCCTCACCTCAGTGGTAGATCTCCACCACCACCACCACCACCTCCTTCACCTCCTCCCTCTGCTCCTCCTGTCCACGGTGTGGTCGTTGTCGTCGTCGCGTCCTCGTTGATGACGGCGGTGTTGCAAACGATAGCAACGACAATGTTATTTTCCGTACGCCCGCCACCTCCGCTGCCGTTGCAGCAACAACAAACAAGCAGGCAGACAGACAGCAACGATACGACCGACCGACACCACAAACGAGAAGCGCGACGAGGAGGAAATGGAAAAGGAACAGGGTCGGGCCCGGGAGCGGAAACGGTGGTGGTGGGGAGCGGGGGACCGGGGGGGGGGGGCGGGCTGGGGGCAAAGAAGAGGATTAAGAGCGGTAGGCGCGGAGGGGGTTAGGAGGTTAGAAGGGTGAACGAGCGACCACGAACACGACGGCGAGGACGACTTTGACGACGAAAAATAATGTCGACGAAAAAGATGAATCAGTAGACGAAGACTCACTGACGTTGGTTGATGTGGTCGGCTGGCCAGGCGTGCCGGCAATGCCGTATGCCGATGTCAAATTCAGTAACGACGTTGACGAGAACGGCGTCCTCGGCGTCGGCAAATAAACTTGTTGCGTTATTTGCGTCGTCGTTAGTGTTGCTGTTGTTGTTGTTATTTTTGTTGTTGTTGTCGTTGTTGTTGTTGTTGTTGTAGTTGACCTTCGCGTACTCGTCGCTGCTGTGGTGGCTGCACCATTTCAGCAGTTGTTGCTGTGGTAACTGTTGTTTGTTGCTGTCGTGGTTGTTGTTGTAGTTATTGTTGCTGTCGTTGTTGTTGTTGTTGTTGTTGCCGTCGTTGTTGTTGTTGTTGTTGCCGTCGTTGTTATTGTTGTTTTTCGTTGCCAAAACGGCTGTTGTTTTTGCTGGTTGCCGGCGATTTCCCCTCGTCAGCGCTTCGTCTGCTTTTCGACCTGCTTGCTGGTCGGTCGAGTCGCTGTCGTTTCTCTCGAGTTGCTGCTGTTCGTGGCTGTGTTCGGCTTCAGCCTGAGCAGCTTCAGCAGCTACAACACTCCATGCCAGCGGCATGGCAGTGTGGTAGCTGTAATGCTGGAATCCCAACTAGTAGGCACGGCAAGCAGCTCGTGCCGGTGGCCGCCGGGTCTCGCCGTCTACGGCCCGACGCGTTTGTCTATCCGTCCGTCCGCCGGTCTGTCTGGAGGTTTTTGCGCCGCTATGGATGATGGTGGTGGTGGTGTATCGCGTTGCAGCAGCAGCAGAAGTTGAAGGAGCACCTCGCTGTATTATCCATCGCCGCGTTCTGTCGTTGTCGTTAATGTTGTTGTTGTTGTTGCTGTTGTTGGCAAACGTTGAAGCGCAGCTGTTTGCCTTGGCGACAACGACAAGAAGCGTAACAGCACCGCCACCAGCACCAGTGGCATCACCACCGCTGCCGCCACCGGCGACGACGCCGCTGTTGCAGCAGGCGGCAGCGGTGACGGTGGCGGCGGCGGCGGCGGCGCCAGCGTCAACAACAGGGTCAGAGTCAGCGGCGCTGGCGGCGGCGGCGGCGGCGACGGCTGTTTGTGGCAATGCTGTGCCACAGCCGCTGTAGCTGCTGCTGCTGCTACTGCTGCTGCTGCAGTTGCTGTAGCTGTTGACAGCGGCAGCGGCGGTTGTGCTCGAAAGCTGCAAGCAAGCGTTGACCCAGAAACAGTCAAATAGACAAACAGACGGACAGACCGACAGACAAACAGAATGACAGACAAACCGACCGACCGACCGCGCGATGACGACGACGACGGCCAACGACGGCGCCCGCCAAACACCCAGACAGACAGACAGCCAGCCCGACAGACAAACAGACAGACAGACAGACAAGCGGACAGAGAGACAGACAGACAACCGCCCAGGCGGCCAGCAAGCTAAGTAGATAGATAGACCAATAGGCCAATTGATAGATGAATGAATGCATGAATGAGTGCATAAATAAACGCATGAACGTTGCGTAGACAACACAGACGGGCGGACGAACGAACGGACAAACAAACGGACGGACCAACGGACAGTTAAGCAGG